>CM054123.1:140654756-140863163 GCA_028751855.1 Ambrosia trifida
TTGTCATGAAATCCTCGATTATTAATTACTTTCAAATTATTTCAAAAATAACAACAAAAACTCAATTAATGATAACAAAAAGCTTCAGCGCAATAATTTTGGTAAAAAATGTATTTAATAAATACAATTTAAATTTATTCTTTTAATAACAAATATAATTTAAATCTATTTAACAGATTCCTAAAATCTATAACTTATAATAAAAGAATTGAAGATTAATGAGTTGTCATTCAATGAAGGCCTAAGAAAGCCATTTTAATGACATGGCATTCAAGGAGGCATTCTCCTCCTTGAGTGTGCCATGTGTCATGCCATGTGGCAAATAAAAATAAATAAATAATAATATAAAACCTAATCTACTAAATTTAAATTGAGTTAATTTAGGAAAAAAGAATTTAAAAACAAATTTAAAATTTTCTTTCTTAGGTTTCCTCCCATAATTTTTAAACGTTAATATCTTTAATATACGAAATTTTTTTAAAAAAAAATTACACCAAATTAACGAGCGTTTTATTATATTTCCAACGAGTACCATAGTGCTATATAAAAAACGGAGAAAAAAATGACTATTTTTGTGGGGTTTCGTTCATACAGGAAAAAAAACAAAAAGTGTTCAGGTTATTCATTAATAATGTTTTTTCTTTTAAACCAGGTTCTTATTTACGATGTTGAAATTCAGCCCAATCGCCATGCTTTCATTGGAATTTTACTCTTTTAAAGATGCATAGGTATACTTCATCAAGAGAAGCTAGGAGAAAGAATCGCGCAACACTGCAACACATGGTGTCACCTTATAGCAAGGTTATTTTTTTTATTTAATTACAAGAGTAATAATTATTACTATTAGTATTAATATTATTAGAATTGTTATATTTTTCAACCCCGGGATGCTTCTGGGATAAAAAGCTAGTATCTATTAATATATATAAAAGAATTGAACATTGCTGACGTGGCGTGCAATGGTGCCTTCAACCTTTCCATGAAACTGCCACGTGGCATCATAATTGAAAAATTTTAGTGTTTTTGAATTATTTTCTTTTTTAAATAAATTGAGTTATTTTAGGAAAAAAGAATTTAAAAATAAATTTAAAATTTTCTCTCTAATATTTCCTCCCATAATTTTTAAACGTTTATATCTTTTATATACGGGATTTTTTAAAGAAAAAAATTACACCAAATTAACGAGCGTTTTATTATCTTTCCAACGAGTACCATAGTGCTATATAAAAAACGGAGAAGAAATCGACTATTTTTTGTGGGGTTTCGTTCATACAGGATAAAAATACACAAAGTGTTCATGTTATTCATTAATCATGTTTTTTCTTTTAAACCAGGTTCTTATTTACGATGTTGAAAATCAGCCCAATCGCCATGTTATCATTGGAATTTTACTAGGTATACTTCATCAAGAGAAGCTAGGAGAAAGAATCGCGCAACACTGCAACACATGGTGTCAGCTTATAGCAATGCTATTTTTTATTTATTTAATTACAAGAGTAATAATTATTACTATTAGTATTAGTATTATTAGAATAGTTATATTTTTCAACCCCGGAACGCTCCCAGGAAGAATTGATAATTGCTGGCGTGACATTCAATGGTGGCCTCAACAATCTCTTGATTACCACGTGACATAATGAGATGCAATGGTTACAACTTCCAACTTAAGTGTTTGTTTAGTTGATTAGGTTAGGAATTATAAGAGCCATTAGAATGTGAGAAATTAGGGAGATGTGATGAGTTTTTGAATAGTTGCAGCTTACATAAGTGATTATTTAGATGATTACTGATTAGGTTTTAGATTAGGGAATATGACTTATTACTGATTAGAATACTATGAACATGCAATGATTGAGAGATTTTTGTGCTTAGTTAACTTGAGCCATTTGCAATAGTTTATCACGTAAAATTAGATTTTTCAACCCCGGGACGCTCCCGGGATAATTAGCTAGTATATATATATATATTGCAAAGCTAATAATCCTACATGTCATAATATTATGCAATCTCTCCTTTGAGAGATGCCACATAGGATATGATGTGGCAACTCTAGACCAATTAAAAAGAAGGAATAAATACGGTTTAAATATGGTTTAACCTAATCTATTAAATAGCTAATCTACAAAATATAAATATTAAGCTTGTATTATTTTCTCTCTCATGTTTCCTCCCATCACTTTTAAACGTTAATATCTTTTATATACGAGATTTTTTAAAGAAAAAAATTACACCAAATTAACGAGCGTTTAATTATCTTTCCAACGAGTACCATAGTGCTATATAAAAAACGGAGGAAAAAAATGACTATTTTTTTGTAACCCGACAGGTATTGTGTCAGGTTTGGGATTAGTTTAAAAATATATTATGGGTTTGGGTTGGGCCTGGGATTAGGTGATACCCGACCCAATTACCCGAAACCACATACCCAAATACCCGAACTATATAACCGATCATATACCCATGAATTTTTTAACGCATCACATAACCTTAGATTAATGCGTTCAATATTTCAATAAATAACTTTTTTCCATATTTCATGTTAGTTCTTTTTTGGATGATCGATTAATAATAATAATAATAATAATAATAATAATCATTAATCATATATTGGCAAGTAATTAATTATGTTGTCATATTAGATATTTTATTATGTCATATTAGATATTTCAACCCGGGACGCTCCCGGGATAAAAACTAGTATATAATATATTCAAAATAATTTTCAACCGTTTATTAATAATATTACGACTTTTATTTTAATTAGCAATCCTTCCATTTTTAGAATTCAACTATATAAATAAATAGTCCTATTCGATCAGAATTGTTCGAGACACAATATTCCGATTGTGGAAACATTGCAACTTATAAGTCTAATTTTACCGCGCTTAACTTATTTCATTTTGATATTAATTGAAAACATATAATTCATGGTACTAATCTGTTGTTATAAATTTCGATTAGGTACATTTATTTTCTTACACTTTTATTCATTTCTGATTTTATTCTAATTTCGTGTACATCCGAAGATAACAATGGCTGTAGCACAAGAGTTTACCATGGTTAACGAAATTGATGTCAACATAAATGATGTTGCTTTGAATGTAAAGATTATTCGGCTTTGGCGTCAACCTGGCCGTCGCAATCCTAAAGATGCTTACTCAATTGAGATGATACTCATTGACGAAAATGTAATTCCCAAATCTATATTTTTATTAGCATTATTTTTTAGTATTTCTTTAGTAACATCACACATTTCTATACACACACACATACACACACACACACACACACACACATATATATATATATATATATAGTGGGAGATTATACAATCCCAATTAGATGATAATTAAGATGGGTTTAATGTGTAGGGATGACAATCAAACCTGAACCGGTTTACTTATGCAAGACATATTATTATTACAAACACTATCATTTTATATTAGTGTAATATTTACATATATTTCTTTCATTTAAACGTTTATCATTTACTAATTTATTGAAAATTGAATGATTGATTTTGTTATCATTTATTGACAATTGAATGAGGGTCAATGCTAATAGATACATTAATTGATTTCATTACTAATTTCATAAATTTTAAAAGAGAAACATTTCAATGTCAATAATCATAGGTGTTGTTACTAATGGATGGTCTGAAGTTGTTAATGATTTGTGTTTTGCAATATTCTATATTATTTTCAACTATGTTAGTCCAAAGACTTTGTTAATAAAGCATTACAATTATTATCCATCTCTACAACTGGATGTCTCATTCTTCAAAATGATTGAACACGAATTAACAACACATATGATTATTGACATTAAAATCTTTATCTTTTAAAATTTATGAAATTAGTAACGAAATCAATTAATGTATTTATTAGAATTGAACCTCATTCAATTATCAATAAATGATAATGAAATCAATCATTCAATTTTCAATAAATTAGTAAATGATAAACGTTTAAATGGAAGAAATATATGTAAATATTACACTAATATAAAATGATAGTCTTCGTAATAATAATATGTCTTGCATAAGTAAACCGGTTTAGGTTTGATTGTCATCCTACACATTAAATCCATCTTAATTATCATCTAATTGGGATTGTATAATCTCCCACTATATTTGTTTTATTAATATACGATTGAATGATTGATTTATTTTATTAATTGTAATAAAGACGCAATTTAAATATATTTAACAGTAATAAAGACATAATTTATTTTATTAATTAGTGACAAAATTTATTTTATTAATACACAATTAAATGATTGATTTAATTTATTGATAGTAATAAAGACGTAATTTAAAACTATTTAACAATAATAAAGACGTAATATTATTAATATTATTGAAATTTATTTTATTAATATATAGTTGAATGATTGATTTATTTTATTAATAGTAATAAAGACCTAATTTAAATCTATTTAACAATAATAAAGAAGTAATTTATTAATAGTAATAAAGACGTAATATTCATGACCTTCGGCACAGTCTGGAAAGTCAATGATAAAACAACATTAAAAATGAAAAAACCATTTTTTAAATTAAATAGGCATATGAACAAAAAAGTATCAAACATACCAAAACCGTTGACGAAGGGTCATGCAAAACCTTGAAGAATTGAGTTCCATTGTGATAAGACATAATAGCTTTTGTGTGTTCGGGTCAAATCCTGTTTTTTCAATGTTAAAACACAGAATGATTAAATCCGATTGAATAAGAGTTTGAAAATCCTTAAAGTTTGACCCAAGTTTAGAGAAATTAAGAGTTTATATGAGCAAGGTTTGGGAAAAGTGTGTAACTGGTGAGGGCAGGGAAGTGTTATAGTAGCTTCCCTTACTTTAGAGAAGTTTTTGACCGAACTTTATTAAGGACATGCAACAGGATTTCGACTAACAGAGAGTGTACGAGTATACAAAGTTTGTGTTTTCTGTGTGGATGGTCCAGAGAAAGACTCTAGGAAGTCGAATTGAAGCTCGTGTGAGAACATTCTTATCGAAAATGCTAGCTATTAGTCAACGATCTAATAAAGAGATAATAATGGGTAGGTTCTTGGTCAGACTCCTAGTCCACTCCCGCAGTATCGCTCGTGCTTATATATAGGGTGTACCGCAGCTAACCCACCACACTACTGATACTTTGGACTCGTACTGATTGTCTACCAATAGCCTAAGTAGAATCACACACCACCCCCATGTACCTGTAAATACATGATTTCGTTTCGGACCGTAATCATTGATTTACCTTACACTAGGGTGCTATGATTTTCCATAGCACTAACATAAGTAATACAAGAAACAATGTGTGCAACCAAAATGTGATAAGTAGTAAATACTGCTCAAGTATAAGATGCGGTTAGAGGTTCGTCCTCTTTCAGGTTCACCCTTTAACCGTAATGAGATTAATGTGTAAGTATAAGACATGATTAGGGGTTCTTCACCTTTCGGGTTCACCCTTAACCGGTAAATTTCTGTTCACATCATTGGGCTCTAAACAACCATATTGATAAACTCTGAGGATTACACCGTTCCCCTCGGGTTAGAGGAATACTCTGAACCGAGTCGTACATGGGAACTGGCTTAGATCTCAGACGAGCTATCAATTAGTATGTTCGTTGGCCATGATGATGAACAAAATAATGTAAAGTATAACAGGGTTTTGCTCACAAAAAAAAAAATATGCATACCAAATATGCGTTCATGTAAGTATATAAGTATAGCATAAAATTTCGATTGAAAGAATAGCATAACGTAAATCGAGTAAATCGCACAATTTGCACAAAATGAAAGTAAACGAGTTAAATTAATGCTCAAAACTAGTGTTGTAACAATAACTACTAATAACTAGTACGAGAATAGTTGCTAATAACGCGTGAAAATAACTACCAACAAAAGAATAATACAAAAATAATAAGATAATGTACGAACGTAACTATAAATAGAATGGTGTAAAAAAATAATGAAATTTACTGTAAATGAAAGTGCGCAGAACAGAGTATAGTCTATTGGTATGAGGATAACTTTTTGGAAACCGAAGAATGTTTTAAGTTAAAAACAGGTTCACTTGAAAAGATTTCGTAGGTACACATTTTCATGTGTTTACGAGAAGTCGAGTTTGAAAAGTGTTATAAGGTATATTATTAGTTGCAAATTCCTCCCGAAAACATATATTGGATACGTTATATGAAAACATGCAGATTTACATTTGATTTGTAAAATATGCAATGCAAGTTTATAAAATGCAAGATGAAACCATTTCATGAAGTGTGTGTAAATCTAATGTGTTTCGAAAGACCAAGATTTAAAATGATGTGAATGATCCCAGATGCCTTGACGAATTTTGGAAAATAAAATTTTCTGTATTTAAACATTTCTTTAACTTGTGGGTTGAAAGTCAGAAATTTTTAATTGTTATGAAATGTTGAGAAAATCGAAGTGTTACCCGTTAAGACTGGGTAAACTTGAAACCTTTTAAATTTTCAAACTTTTACGAAATTTATACATTGAAAGATCATTTATTTGCAGGATCGTTAAGGCATCTCTTTGGGCTCATAGCGGGCTATTTGTTTTAAGGCACAAGGTGTATGAAAAGTGTGTTCTAATTTGGTGAATAGGCTTCGTGAAAAGACTTATAGAATAAGTTGTCAAATTAATCGTTTTAGAGAGTAGTGTACTAGTGCGTATCGTGTAGGTAGGCATTTATGTATGAGTTTAGTCTGACTAAGAAGTTCTAACTAATAGTAGTTGGCTATGGCTTAGGAGACTGGGTGCAACAATATTAGTATTAGGTATATGAGGATATACTGTGACTTCGATCAAGTAAGTTTGTAAACATGAAGGTATAAAACAAGTTGAAATAATAAGTTTGGAAAAACCATGTTCATTTTTAACTGTATGATGACACAATATTCCTAAAACCAGGATGTGATCAAAGTTAAACACAGAGTTTAAAACTTAGGTCGTGGGTAAAAATGTTTTAACGCAAAACGAGTAATACCTTATAGTGTAAAAATCATGAGCATAAGTGAAATAGTGTAAGCTTTAATGCGATAATATAACGAACAAAAAGTTTTAATAATGACGATAAGGAATCCAAAAGCAAATGATCAATGAATAATGGCATATGAAACATCAAGTGATTAAATTAAGTCTTTAAATGATAAACAAACATAAATATCAATGATGTAAAACATTGAAATTGTTTCCATAGGAAACTTTGACTAACTCAAGTATTTGAAATTTCATAGTGACTTGTGGGGGCGTACTTTAGCCTATAAGTGAATGCTCATCCCAAGAGTTCCCAGGTAGGTATACGGGTCCCTCGTCTGATTGGGATTTATACGAAATACCAGGCCTAGACAGAAAACTCAGGATACAGGCGCTCACCCTTCCAGATTGCACGTGCCCCATTACTAGTGAATTCCAAAACTTTAGCGAGATTAAAAACGAGATGCAGAAATAGATCCTTGAGATGTGGATTTCACTCCTAACTCAAAGATGTATTTCAAAATTGAAAACGATTGTGGAATGAAACCAATCACTAAGTTAAGGATATCACTCCCAGCTTAGTGGTTAAATTTCTTTTTGAAGGAAATACTCTTTGAGGCCTGGATGTCACTCCTATCTCAAAGATATATTCCAAAGATAAGTAACATATAGAGGAGTGAAACTAATCACCAAGGTATGGATACCACTCCTAACTTTGTGATATCATTTCGTTTGTGAATTATGAGTGTCTTATTCTCCAAGCAAAATATCGAAAGAACAACGAGAAAGAATCATAACGAAAATATCTTGAAATAGAATATAAGAAATAAGAGAAATATACACGAAAGGACTCGTGAATGTAAGCTTAGTTATAGACTAGGCTAAAAGGCATTCTAATAACCTAATTCCCTATAACCATGGCTCTGATACCAATCTGTAACACCCCAACCAATAACGGAAATATCGAGGTGTCACGTAGTGACGATTGCTCAATAGCTCATGGTACTAAAGTGTAAATTTGAAATATATTGTATTGAATAGTTTATTACATTGAAAGAAATTACAAGATACAAAATTCTAAAGCGAAAACTAAAACTGAAATACAATGAACTCAACATCTAAGTAAAAATTCCAAAAGCTAAAAAGTCGTCTCATAAATAACCTGAAACATGTACAAAAATAATTTTGTCAATACAAAATGTATTGGTTAGCATACCCTGTTTTGAATACATATAGTAGATAAAGAGTTTCGCAATTCACGTGTTATACTGTCTGCAATTTAGTGTTCAAGCTATGTACAAATGTCACCCAAAATCAAACCTTTAGAGTTGAAATGATATCCAAGAATAATGGGATATCTAGTATATATGTATAGCAGTCGCCCAATAGTATGATTATATATAGTATGCGACAAAGCAAGTAGTTTACACATAACAATAGTCAAGTACTATTTATTGCTATGCTAGGCCCACACCGGGTTAATGATAAAGTCATAAGTACACACTATCAGCGAATCAACAAGTAAAACACATACAAGAATTGCAATTGTGAATATAGATTAAAGCATGATTAAGTGTGTGAAGTAATAAGCGTACATGAGTCACCCCAAAAGTGTAAAACATGAAAAAGGGGAAAGATATACTCACTTTCGCCAAATGACTAGATGACTAAGCGAGCGTGAAAATGCGAGCAATCCAAAGATTCAACAACGAAACTAGTCCAATTTGGAAGAAAAGAAACCGAATAGGAAAAAATATCAAGCTTCCAATTCGCCAATTACAAGAACTTATAATCAAAGCTTCAAATGTAGAAGTAATATACTCTAGAAGAAAGGTATGCGGGAGAGTTTAATCGAATTGAAACAATCGATTTAGAGTTGCAAAGTGTAATGGGTCATAGGTGGGGTTTTTATACTAGTTTTGGATTCAATTCGGCTTTAAAATTGGTCAACACAATAAAATAAGGTTTTAAGATAAATTGACTATTTGACTAGGACTTTGACTAGGATTTTGACCAAAAAAATAGTAGAAAACTTGATGTTCTAAAAATATTCATAATAAGCTATCAAACAAGATAAATAGTGAAAACGTATAGTAGGAACACTAGTGGGAAAACCACGCGTTGTGATGGGACCGCTAAATCGAACAAAAAATAAGCGAAAAACACTTAGTCAAACACATGTGTGGCGGTGAAAAAAGTTCAAAATTATGTTAGAAAAAAACTAAGTCAAAACCGTAACATAACCACATAAAAAAATAAAAAAAAAATTTCTTTACTCGTTCGCCTATGCTTAGATGAATTGTATATTATCACACACAATTAAGTTTTAAACGAAACTTATATTCAAACGTATATAAAAATAAAACCAATATACGAACTTCTCCTTTCTCTTTCTTATAAACACAAGATAATATTATCAAAAATAGTAAGTTTGACCTATTTCATATAAAAAAATTTAAGGATATGAGACAAATTTTCTCCATAACATAAATTTCCATTCTCAATTCTCTATTCCTAGAGTATCAGGAATAAACAATTTTATAATAATATCTTTATAACACAAATAATCAAATAATACTTATCTAGCAAACTCCAAAGTTTTTTTTTATTAACAATAATTCAACCAAATTTACAATATATTAAAATCATCGTAAAATTCGATATCGAGTTTTCGTATATTACAATATGTCATATACCTTTTGTAGAAGAAAATTCGCTTCTATTTAATTTAATCATGATCAATTGACCATAAATTACGTGAAACGTTTGTTTGAAATTAATTATAAACGAAAATTTTCTTCTTCGGTCATAGAATTCAGTGACGTATAGTTTAGATAAGATTAGGCATATTTAGGTGTATCAATATAACATAATAATTTTAAAATGCAAATCGTTACCTCGATTAAAAAGTAAAAATACAGTTTTCATATTGATTTCTCGATTTCTTATAGTATTATCAAGTTTATAAAACTTTAACTTTTATAAAGTACCAAATTTGTATAAAAAAAATTAATATAACAAAACATGTAGCATTATAAATTATCTTTTATATTTTTTCTATTTAATGTGTTTCAGGTAATTATAGAATTAAATGTCATGAGTTCTCATAAACGTCACTTAACTCTTGACTTCATTTGATTAAATATGGTGTTTTAAAGACAAAATTGCCCCTAAAAAGTAGTTATTATATGCATTGAGTGTTGTATCATAAGCAATTAAACTTGTAACTCTTAAAATTTGAGAAGTCCTTACAAAATGATTTATAATATAGTATAGATATAGATATAGTATAGATATAACACTTTAAATAGACACACATACAACTATAATATTCAAAGGCCAACAAAAAGAATGGGAGGCTAAGCTCCTAAAACAAGAATCTAACACAAAACCTTATCATCCTTTTAAAAGTTCATAATCTCATACCTCTCCATAACCCATGTCTTTAAAGAGTTACAAGTTGTCACACCCCGCCTAGGCGGAAACACGGGAATGCAACGATCGAAAAGTTTTCAAGCACAAAGTTCGAGCAACACATATTTATTAGAAATAGTACCACCATAAAGATGGAATTTGTCATGATCTTATTGAAAAATAAGCATAGTGTAGGTACATGAACATTGTCTTATGGAAATTGAAAACATAATATCTTGAAGCTGACAAAAGCCATCAAGGTGATACCACGGTGTGCATGCTCGAACCCTTCCCTCAATCCTCTGTGGCCCTCCATTAGTTACCTGAAACACATGCATAAAGGATTTTGTCAACAATAATGTTGGTGAGTCTATGGGTTTTGAATGTACTGTGAAATGAACGTGTCATCCGTGTTTGACCAATCATGAGCTAGCTAAGCAAATGATCACTGTGAGAACCATGAGTCCTGTAACCAAACCTCGTGACTGTGGTGCCTCATGCATTGTACACTAAAGACAATGTATGTATAGTAGAATACTAACACTCTTTTGCATGTGTTAGGTTAGCGCGACTAACCAAGAGTGGGGGGGGGTGTCAACCCAATAGATCTATTAAAGTGTTCCATGGCTAAATGTCTAGCTAATGGTTACAGTGAACGATGTACGAGGACTAGTGAGCTCATGAACCAATATGTCTCATGTTCCACATGGTAGTCATGCTAGAATGTACACACACTTGAAATTGACACAAGTATTGATGCATGTATTTCCCCCAAAATGTAAAATAGTAAAATAGGGCCATAGAAAACTCACCTGTTTGAGTCGTGTGGGGTCTAATGAGCTAGTAAATGATCACCGTCCTGACAAATGATACCCTATGATCATTATGGACATGGTAAGTCATCCGGATGTTGTTCATCATACAAATTGTTCACCCGACACTTGTGGTCCATTGTGTTTAGTGTGTTTTATTGTTCATGATACTTGTTAATGTCCTAACAAACGTATAGTTCCAAAACCTTGTTGTTTTGAAATGTAATATCCATGGTGAACCATATTGGGCCTCACATGGGGTATTTGGGCCGCATATTAGCACCAAATCACCATGTGTGGTCGGTTTTTGAGAAAACATTACTTAATACACGTTTATTTCTTCTTTTAAAGCCATTGGCAAAGCAACACATGTTTCAGCTCTTGTTTAACACATGTTTATTAGCTATGGCCGAAATAATGCCCTTATATGCTTCAAAATTCGATGGTTACTTGTATTAAAAGTGATCGATCTAAGTTGGTTAACATAGTGCTTAGAGTTTTCAAGGTATTCTAGCAACTCTTATAATTAAACCGATTATATAGTGATCCATGGAAAGCCTTAATCCTTTGAACACGAATCAATGAGTTTTGTTAACCTAAGCCGATCACTTGTCAGTGATAATGCTTAGTTTGGACTTAATAATATTACACAACCTATCCTAGTAGTGCAAGGGTCGATGGTTGGGTAACTAGATATGTTATTATTATAATGTGATGGTTAGTTTGGTGAATTAATCAAAACAATGTATGTTGATGATATGTTCATCGAATGGGAATGGTTACGCCGAGTGGAACAAGATCAACGGAACTAGGGGTCGGGTGTAACACTTAGGGCCGAATAGGGTGGGTGTATCAAAGATTAGAATGGCCAAGCGTCTTACCTAGTAGAAGCAATGTGAGGTTGATCAAGCACTTGAATCTTGATCCTTCCTCCGAGTTCTCTTGTCTTCGGATGGGGCTTCCTTGGAGCCGAGATTATGAGTGAGTGAGAGTGAGAGTTGTTAGTGAAGAATGGTGCAAGATTTATGATGGATGGCCAAGCCCTTATATAGGCCGATTGGGGTGAAGACAAACACAAGAATGGGTGTTGCTTTTGCATGGGTTGGTGTGGTGTTCAAGTGTTTTATTCCTCATTTGATGAAAAGCATGCTTATGATAGCTAGAGGCTTTGGCTGATTGGTTATGACAAGACAAAGAGAGGTGGTGTTGTGTGACGTTCGGCAAAATTAAGGTAAATCCGTACGTAATTAATATATGTAATTAACCGTTCTAAGCAAGAATTAATATCAATTAATTATAATTGAGTATTCAGAAAATAGCGGAGTCCAATAGATGGCATAAGAATGCCTTAGTTTAATTAGAAGTGCGAAGGAATCGCATAAGAATAAACTAGCCCGAAATGGACGTTGGTGATTACCCGGCAATAATTAAATAACCGAAAACGATCCCGAATGCCCGGGATATAAAATAAAGGGTATTTTTATGAAATATAAAGTTTGGAACCCCAAAACCATAAATGAAAACTCCGAATTAAAATCTCCCGCTAGCGAATAAAGTTCGCGTATCACACCCGATACGCGTAAAATATATAATTTCACCCGGTAAGAGCCTAAATAACTTACCAATACTTAAACTAGGCTATGTTTAAGGGTAATTGAAAGCTAATTATATGTACGAAATAGCTCGTAATAAGAACGCGCAAAAACCCGAAAACCCCTAACCGAACCGATTCGAAACTAACTAAATAATTGCAAGATATTTTTGAAACAAAATGTGGGACCCACAAGGCCTTTTTGGCCAGCCATGAGAGCCTCCATAGCCACCCTAATGTTGGCTAAAGTAAGGCACATTATGAGTATGTTAATGCATGCTTAAGATATTTTAATTTTATAATCATAAAATACACCTTATATACCATTGAACTCTCATCATTTTCATCACAAAACCAACTCAAAAGCCTACTAGAATTCTGATTTGCTGCTGTCGTGGGTTAGTTTCCCCCCTCCCCTTTGATTTTTAAGCTCAAAATCTCATAAATAAATCACCATTCAAACCCTAAATCAAGTGTGTACAAGTGCTTGGAGCATAACCCTTGGAAGACACACATAACCCCTTCATAATCTAGTGTTTTTGTGACTTCCCTAGCCTTGTGCTAGTAGTAAGTTTCTTAAAACTCATCTTGTTTAAGTTTTATTTATTTATTTATTTATTTGCTTAACTTGCAAGTTGTTTTTGGGGTGTTTTTAACCAAAGTTTTGAAACAAGGTTTTGTGTGTTTTCTAAAAATGAAATGGAATGTTTACAAAGATGGTCATAAACATGAGTTTTAGGATGGTTGGTGATGTTATTTTGTTACAAAAATATTGTATGTTCTAGTATTTTTTTTTTTTAGAAGTTGTTTTGGATGAAAAACATAAAGTAACACCTAATACACCTAAAAATGGTTTTGATCATTATATTATGACTAATGGAACTCTTTGAACATGTAATATATGTAACAAAATGTAATGAAGCTAAAATCACAAAAATAAAGTTGTAGACTTTAAAAATACAAGTATGAACAAATGGACTCCAAGACTTAAATCAAACATGTTAGTAGACTTAAAATGACCATATGAGACTAATAAAAGTGTTGGATGGTGAAAAGAACACTTATTGTAAATTTTGACATGTTAAAGTTTACTAGTTTTAGTGGAAATTGTCATTTTTATAAGTCTTGGGAATAATATATGACTTTTGTAAAGTTAGAGGTTTGGAAAGTAACTTTGAAAAGTCCATGGGTGTAAAATGTGATTTTGGAAACTTTATGTTGGAAAATGTAACTTTCGAAAGTAAAAGGTTAAGAATGAAAAGTTAGATTCTAAAAGGGTTGCTTTTTAAAAGTAAGGAAACTTACACAAATATTTATTTTGTAAGAATGATATTTTTATAAAAAGTATTTTATAAAAATATAAATTTACCATAAGTGTTGGAAAATATAAACACTAATATTTTTGTAAGAAAAATGGTAATGTAAACAACTTGTGATGTTTTATATAAAAATAAGCATTTTTACATTTAGGGGGATGTAAAAGTGTTGTAAGAATTTTTAGGAATAAAACATCCAAGTTAATATATATATTCGAAAGTAGGAAAATGCGTAAACCGGCAAGTAGTATGATTTCCTACAAAAGATATATATATATAAGTTAAGAAATCGGGAAAGCGGACGTATGTCAATGCGGCGAGCTGTCGGACTACGTGTAAAACGAACAAAGCATAAATCGAACAAAAGCGTAAATCGGACGGATAAGTATACGAGTATAACTTCCTACAAGATACGAGAATACGTTATTGCGGCGATTACGATTTAACTATTCTAAGTAAGAAAATATGTATATATTTTGTGAACAAAATATATGTAAGGATTATAAAGGGTGAAAAATATACATAAACACTTTCCTAAGTGTTGGAAGTGAGATGGGAGAATTTGTAAGGAATAAAATAAGTTAACTATGTTATTATAAGTATATGTATACTTATGTGCAAAATAAATACTTAACATAAAATGAATCTCGTTCGACAAGATCTTTGTATATTTATTTTTATGGGGAAATAAATATATAATAAAAGTGAGTCGAGTCGGAAGATATAACGAAATATTAATACAAGTTAGTGAATACATATTGATAAATATGTTTAAAGATCATGACGTGTAAGGAAAACGGGCAATGATCGGGGTTCGCGATGACGAAACCAACTAACTTGGAAATTAATAGCAACGGTTATAATATAAGTTAAGTGAAACTTGTAACGGGATAAATCATCACCAACGGACCTAAGACTAGGGTATATTCCTAATTAAATCGTAAGTATAAACGTGGTGTCGGGAGTTGGGGAAAGACAACTTGCCAGTAAGACACGCACTTTGAGACCGGTGCCTTATTAAGATAGGACACATGTAGGTGGTCTCGCATTGGACTTGGCAAAGACTATTTTCTGATTTCGTGACACGCTTGAGGTGAGTTTTCACGGCCCCTTTTCTGTTTTAATGTTTTTAAACTCGGGGGAAAGATATGTAAGTAAGAAAGTATTAAATGTGCGGTTACATGTGTATGAAATGGTACATAAGATGGGCACATGGGTAACGGTAAAGTCACATGGGACGTGAAGTCTCCGCAGTTAACCGTAACCATTTATACAAAGTGATGTAGCCATAGAATATGGGGATAGTACTATTGGTTCTTGACGAGACCCACCCCGGTTGATTAGCGATCAACACGGAAGGACCACGGGGTGCGACGATATTCTAAATTAGTTGTTACCATGTAAACAACTTGCGGGGCAATGTAAAGTAGTCTGGTTTTGGTTATGGGCTCATGGGGATCCCATCGGTATTAGGACTAGCTACCCTAATGTTATATGTAGCACATTTCTTATTTCGTTATGCGCACTTATTTACAAATGAATGTTAATTTATTTGTGTGTCAAAACCTGTGAAACTCACCAATATATTTATATAGTGACGTTTTCCCTAACATATCTTTCAGGTAACTAAGAAGGTGAAGGCGTGAAATGGCTAGGGCGGGCGAAATAAAGACGAGACGGACTTTTGTTAGGGATTTACTAATATTTCCTATGGGATTGGGAAATAGTTGAAAATCCTTATTTTGTTAAAACCACATTTTGGGACGTGTATCTAAACAAAATACTTTCCGCCGTCTAATGAATGTTTATTTTCTAAATTATGTGTTTGTTTAATCTTGGCTATGAAACATTTCTCTTTCGCGTCCATGCCACGTGTTTCCGCCGTTGTCGTGGTGTGACATGTTGACTTGATTAGGAGGGTGTTAAGCTTTTGGAAGTTACCTATTTTGGTGTAAGTGTATGATAAGTCAACTCCTTCTTGTTTCCTTCCTTCATGTGGGTCGAAATACTAGGAGGGTATATGTAGAAGGTGGTTAACTAGGGAGGTTATACTCTAGGCTTGTCATGTTTCCTACTTTAGTGATAGTTTACAACTAAGATATGAAACATGTGCTTTTTCTTGGGAGTCTTCAGCCGAGCTAAGGAAGTAGGAGAGTAGCATGGTTTTTGAAAGTGATTGATCTTATCTAGGTTGTCTTCCACAAGTTCCATGAAGTGTGATGTTTAGCCAATGATCTACTTCCACCAAAACTTCTTGGGAATGGGTTTGCGGCCAAGAATATGCAAGGATTTAGCAAGAAAAGGTAAGTCACCTTCTCATGGGATTATCACATTTCTTGTCATAATCTAAATTGATGTAAGAAGTAATAGGTTCATGTGATTTGTCCATACATAGCCGATTGGAAGGGGCATCTCCTAACTAGTTTCTTAAGGTAAGGTTGACTTGAGGAAGAGGTGTGTCATAGTTTGTTTTGGTGTGAATTAAGGTAATGGTTGACAACTAGGGATGAGGGTGGTTGCTAGGTGTTTTCGGCCGATATATAAGACAAGGAATTGTCTTCCTTTGATGGTGATAGATCATGGTTCACTCTAGTGGTTGATTGGTGTAGCAAGTTCCAAGAAAGTTCTCATGTGGTTAGTGTTTTGTTGAAAGTGACATGAGAGATAGAACATGTGGGTGGTGTCACTAAGCTTGAGTCATGCCTTAGTGTGGAGATGTATGTATGTGTGAGCCGTATGTGTGTGTGTATACATATGTTGGTATAATTCTAAGACATTAAGCTTGGCTATGATCCAATACTTAACACGTTATGTTAATTATATTGGCCTATTCATGTTGATAGTGTTGTGATTGTTTGTTGTATAGCCTCTAGTACACCTTTGATATAGGAATATCATCCGGTCTCATTAGAGTAAGAGGTGGTTAAATTCCATGCCTCTTGATGATGATATTAACATGCATTTTGTTTCACATGTGTCATGGGTTTGCTGAATGATTTCCCATGATGATCCTTGTGTTCACAATCGTGTGTTAAAGGTGCATTATCATGTGTTAGAGGGCATAACCTCATGTAATGCTTGTTTTGATGGTGTGTCCGGGTGTTGTATGACTAACCAAGTGCATTATATTGAGTTTTCTATTTAACTCATGCTTTACTAGTCAGGGGGGGTATAGTGTATGCAAATTGTCAAAAAATGCACATATAATGACTTAATAAATGAAACATGTACGGTCGTTGACCTGTTACGTTGACTGTTGTCACACAAGTCTAGCCAATCATGCTTAATCTACTCATCCTAAGTCAATTTCAGTCAAACTCTACTCCTTATCCCCTCAACACTAAGAGTTTCCATGGTCGAACCGTGGTCGTCACCAGTCTCCACCTAACATCTCCAAACCATCTCAACCTTCATTCCCCTATCTTATCAAATATACTAGTCACCCCTAATATTTCCCGAAAAAACTACATCTTTTTATCTTGTCCAGCCTAGTGTGCCCCACGCATCCATGGTCCTCCTCAACATCCTCGTGTTAGCTACATTCAACTGACAAACAGTCTGTTCTGTATAACAAAACAGATTTAACTGCGGCCCTATAAAACTTTCCCTTTAGTTTAGTTGGGAACCTCTTGCCGCATAGAACCCATGTGGCTAATCTCCACTTGTATTCCATCTGAACGTGATGGGCTACGTCGCCATGTATAACACTATCCATTTGAACAAACGATCCTAGATACTTGAACTTAGTAGTCTACAAAGCCACTTAGAACTCAATGATAATCTTAGCGTCCTTGCCAAGCATGCACCACTGAAATCACCATAAATATATTTGGTCTTGACACGACTAATAAAATCACTTAACTTGTTTAAAATTATGGTATTTATTAACGAAGTGATTATACAAATACACGAGAATGTTGACATATTATGCATTTTTATTTGAAGCAATCATTCTTTTATAACATGTTAGCAACACAATGCACATGAGGACATGAGGTCCATGTCAATAAAAAATTGACTATGTAGCCTCGAGGTTCGTGAAATTTCGTTAGTGGATAATGAATGTTATGTTTCCGTTTAATTCATAGTTTTATGCATGTAAACAAATTTAGATAATTGGATTGAATGATTTTTTAATAGTTTCGATTTTGCTATATAGTGGATATTTTTTGGGTTCACAATTTAGAGTTCAAACTTCACTAATATTTACTAGCAACTAGATTTTTTTATATCCAATTATAAATGATGAAAAGAAAAAGAACGGTAATAGGAAAAGAGTGAACAGGAACAGGATATTGGCACTAGAATTTCTATTTGTTACTTTTGCTTCTAATCAACTTTAAATTATTGATTTTGGGCTTTTGGCTTTATTTTTAGGGTTTGATTACTAATTGATATCAGAAGATATTCATGTCATTTTGCTGGAAAGGGAGGGAAAGTAGTAATTCTATTAGAGTTTAAAGAAGTAATATTTTAAAATCCACTTTAAATAAATACAAGGGTAATAATAGTAAATAAAAAAATATAACTATGAAACGATGACATAAATACTAAATGAAGAAAAAAGAGTTACTGTATAAAGAAATTGGGAAGGAAACTTAGCTACAAACACTTGTGTGTGAGTTTATAATCCGACTTGACGGACCCTTTGACCTAAGGCTATGGGGTATGGATTGGTAAGGGCCATCGGTGAGATGATGTGTCACCCTTCCCCCTTGGGGAACACCGCGCCCCCCCTTCCCCCTTCGGTGCATTGGGTGAAATTTCACCGTTCTCCCCGATGATCTATTCAATATTATATATATATATTTTTTTTTGTCTTTTTCTCACCATTAATATTATATATATATATATTTTTTGTCCTTTTCCCTTTTAAAATATATTTAAAAAAAGGAAAGAGGAAGGGGGAAGAAAGGAGAACCATTTCCACTAGAAGGGGGAGGGGAAGGGGGAAATGACGTGGCGCTGACATGGACAAGGGGGAAGGAAAGGGGAAGGGTGACCACACCCCATAGCCTAAAGTTTTACAGTTATGACTTAGAGCATTCACATTCGGTCCACCAAATGCATGTGAGTGTGTCCACCAAATTATATTCGGTCCACTTAGAAGCTCAAGCGACATCGTTCTCATAGGTAAAACATAAAAACAAACAAATGGGTTGGACGTGGGAGAATTGGGTAGTTTTTAACGTTCCTACAACTTAAGTGTGCGTTTGTATACTTGAGTAGGTGATGTAAATGGGTGTAGTATGTGATTGCAACTAGTGTCTCGCTTGGTACAATTTTGTATATACTTTGGGTGTGGAATAAAGTTGAAGTTTGCCGATCAAAAAAAATATATATATATAAGGTGAGTGTAAGTGGTTGTGAGTGAAGGAGAGAGAAAATATTTGGTGGAAGCACTGTTTCACCCTAAATATGAAAAGCTATTGTTCACCTCTATATATATTTTAATATTTTTGTAAGTAGTTGTGAGTGAGGACAGAGAAAATATAATGATAAAAGTATTATTATTTTAATTAGGAGAGAGAAGATTTAGGGGTGAAGTAGTGATTTTTAGTGTAATTTGATAGATGAGATTTGATGGAGGGGATGAGAATGCTCTTAGACCCTTCGTGATTGTGTGTTCCGGGGATTGAAAAACACCCATGTTGTGTTAGGGTTGATGGGTTGGTCATGACACCCAATCCCATTGTGCCATCTCATTTCACCGCACTCTATCATATTTCATCACTAAAATCATGGAGTGGTCATAACACCTGTAACACCCCAACCGATGGCGGAAACATCGAGGTGTCACGTAGTGGTGATTGTTCAGTAGCTCATGGAGAATAATAAGTTTCATTAATTGATTTAAATAAATTACATATAATTGTTCTACAAGAATTCGTACATCAAATTGAATAAACTATGCACATATCTTCAAGCAATTCTTCAAGCAAGTAGGACCTGAAACATGTTAAGTTGAAAATATTTGGGTCAACAAAAGTTGGTGAGAATACATAGGTTTTTTTTTTTTTTTTGAGAGATAGTTGATAACAATAGTTTGTACAACATTCCAAGTTGTATGATGATAGAGTATGATACCGACATGCAACAATGCGTCTTTGTACAACCAAACCTTGTGTCGACTGATGACTAACTCGCAAGTTAGTTAAATGTTATTACTGTTATCGATCATCCCTGAGTCTATGCGGGGGATGGGTTTGTCAGACCTATAGCGCTATAATCTAAACAGGCGGCTTGATCATTGTTAATGATTGTACTGTGTCTTTTTGTTACAGTCAAATGATAGAATGATGTTGTAATTAAGTCATAAGTAAGCATGAGTAAATGATAGTATAAAATGTTTAAACATGTTTCACCCCAAAAATGTAAAAGAGAAAAGGGGCTATGTAAACTCACCTTAGCAAATGTTATACTTCTTGAAAAGATGAAATAATAGTGTTGCCCAAATAATGCCAAATATCACCCTATAATAAGGTAATAAATAAGTCTAAGTCTAATTAGTTTATAAGTGTATCCTAGGGTTTCGATTTGGGGATATCCAATTGTTGAATTTTAAAATAAAATGTTAATTAAATAAAAGGGAAATTTGATAATTAAATAAAAGAAAGTCTTTTATACAATTTGAATTTAGAATGTACACAATAAAGTGTCTGAAGTATAAAAATAATTTTTATAAAATTATTTCATTTAAAATAGATTTTTAAATCTATTTATTACAAATTGCCAATATTTAACTTTTAATATTCAAAATACTAAAATTAAAGAATTTCTATTTTAAAAAAAATCATATTTCTGTTCTAAATGTTTAAAAATAAATTGTATAAAATTTTGGTGCAAAAATAATGAAAATTGAATTTATTATGATTTAATTATGATTAAATCTAACAAAAAGTGATTAAAAATATAAAATAAATGATTTTTCAGAATTAAAAATCATTTTAGTAAAGTTTAACTTTATACAAACTCAGGATAATTTTTGTAGAATTTAATAAAATTGTTTTGATATTTTAATGGATTTTTATAAATATAATGGTATAAAATTGATTTAATTATTATAAATATTAAATAAATGAATTTTTGAAAAATAAAAATTGTAAATAAAACTTTTAATTCAGATTTAATAAATATAATTTTTTTAGAATTTATAAAATAGTTTTAACATTTAAAAACAAATTTATAAGTTTTAAAGGTATAATATATATAATAATGATTTTGTGGTTTATAAAAAGAAAAAGGAACAAAAAAAACTGGCCGTAGCCGGGACTCGAACTCGGGATCCTGGGGCTATAGACCATAGTCACAACCACTTGGCCTAGGCCAGTGGTTGTGATGAAACCCGGTTAAGAATAATTAAATACACTATGTGAAACTGAGTTTATCCCCATTTCAAAACTTCAAACCCTAGATTCTGCAATACATTGATTCACACATCAATAGCCTAATTAATCATAGGGCTATTGATGTGTGGATGCCGATGAACACAAACCACAAAAATAATTAATCTTACAATGTTGTTTTGATCTGGATTGCTCGGTCAAGACCACAAGGTCAAACTTGAATTCGCGAAGATCAATCAGTGTATAATAGAGAAAATTGGAGGATGAGAGAGGGTAAATGGCGAGTTGTGAAGCCTCGCAGATCATCAATTTATAGTGTGGATGTTCAGGTTGATCAATTGGTAAGGTTGACCTAGGTTTTAATGTAATACGCGTATGGTTTAAATTGGGTATAATTGATAGCTGTTTAACGTGCATTATAGTCTTTGATGGCCGATAATCACGAACCCATACCATTTCTGGATTAAAACGCGTTTAAAGTTGTTAATTAGATTGGTCAAAATTGTATCTTTTAACCAAATTTGCTGCTGCTGACTCGCGTCTGTATCAGGAAGAAGAAGGGGCCAGATTTAAAAGGTGTTAAATATATATTAGGTTGGGATTAAACCAACTAAAGGGTGTAGAGCAGGTGGTAAGTGTGTTGTGTGTGGTGTGAAACGTCGCCGGTTCGAAACCCGGCATCAACACTTTTTTTTTTGTTTTAAACTGCAGTAAAGGGGAGTGGTAGTTGGGCCGGCCTGTTGGGCCTTAGGGGGTTTGGGCTTAGCTCTTGTGTGGGCTGTGCTGCTGGGCTTAGTGTTGGGCCGCGTCTGGGCTTCTGGTCTGGGCTTCAAGTTAAGAAAAAGGGTGGGTTTGGGTTTAAAGGGATGTTGGTTAAGAGTTTTTATATAAAACTAAATTTATTATTATTATTATTATTATTATTATTATTATTATTATTATAAAAAAAATGCATTATATATATACATATATATATATATAGGTTGCGAGTTAGGGAAAATAAATATAGACTCGGACACATTAGTGTAGAATTTAGGATAAAATAAGGGCTTTTTCGTATCAAAATTGGGTGAAAATTTTGCGATGTTACAACACCCATCACTATTTTTTTTTTTTCCTGAATCTAAGCTGAGGAGGATGATGGTGAACTAAGGGGGATGATGATGGTGGTGGTGAGCTGAGGGATTTTTTTAATCCCAATGTTACTTTTCCACCGTGATGGTGGTCACGAGAATTCCATCACAACCCGTGATAAAATTGGTGGGGGCGGTGGTCGTAATAGTCACGACTATCATGGAGTGGCCATAACGGACCACCCTGCTCACCCTTAGTCAAATACACATGTTTTGTGTGGCGCCTTCCGTGGATGTACGTGACATCTGCATCTGTGGTGAAGGATGGGCGGGGTTGGTTATTTTGCTTTTTATTTCAATATTGAAATTTGCAAATAAGTAAGAGTTACAAATTAATTAATTTACTTATAATAGGCTCATCTTATAAATGCAAGGAGCAATCCCAAAAGGCCAGACCAGTTCCTTCTTAAAGTGGGCTTGGTTAGCAAACTGTGTGCTGGCCCAAACTCAGCCCATGTTTATTGGACCAATAATTATAGTTTGGGCCCAATGAATTGGATTTATATACCTCGCAAGCCCATTTAGAACAAACAAGTGGACTAGGGTTATGAATATAAAGCCATTCCATTGACAAACCCTAGCTTTGTCTGCGCATCTTCTTCATCTGCAACCATGGGTATGTCTCATCTAATATTATTAATCCAATGATTAACAAAACTCTGCTGATAAATGGGTATTATTATTATTATTATCAGGTATTTCAAGAGACTCTATGCACAAGAGACGTGCCACTGGTGGCAAGAAGAAGGCCTGGAGAAAGAAGCGAAAGTATGCTTTTTTTACTATAAATAATTACTCTTTTACTCCATTTTTATTGACCCTTTTGATTGATATTTACAATGTTCTATTTAAAATTTTAAACTTTTGTAATTGTAGCATTTTATTTTATAGCTTATTATGCATCTAGGGTTATATCTTAGTTTTAGGGATTTAGAAGACTTTTTTATGTGTAGGTTTATCTATTTTATGTTTTTGTGAACTATTAACTTAATAAAGTACTATTTCTGGAAGTTATAGATATTCAGTTTAGAATATATTATTATAAATACTATATAAAATAGCTGTGATAGATGTCGAGTTTTATAGGTAGTTTGCAGTGTAAATTAGGGATGAGCTCAGTACCGAACAGATCCTCGGTTTTCGTTAAAACTCGGTACCGATAATATACAGCATCAGTACAGTATCGGTATTTTAAGGTAAAAATACCGATACCATACGGAACCGATACCGAACCGAAAATACCAATACCTATTTCGCCAAAACTTGGTACGGAATTGGTACCGTAAATGAACCGGTATCGGTATTTTTGGTGTTTAATACCGAAATGCTCAGCTCTGGTGCTAAAAGCTTGGTTTTTGGTACGTTCGTCTAGTTTTGATAAGAATTTAGATTGTTTTTTCTATGCTCGATTGGATCATGGTTATCAAAGGCGTGAGGCGCACTCAAGGCGCTTAGGCTCCGCCTGTGGCCTAGGCAAGAAGCGCAAAAAAAGCGCGGGCTTGAGAAAAAAAAACGCAAATAAAAAATCACCAAATCATTACATATAACAATCATCTTATAAAATAATATAAATATGGACTGACTGATTTAGCCATACATGCTAAAAGGATTAACAGGTCTTTGATAACTATGTAGTAGACAAAATCAGTTGATGGTAAATCAATGAGTTGAGGTGTTTATATATTGAAAAATAATTCAATATCTATATGTGTTTTAAAAATCAAATATATTTAAAATTAAAAAAAAAAAGATTTGATTGAGATTTATATATATCTCTATAAATTGGTAAGTTGTGGTCGATTATATTAGTTAGGGGACTAGGTTTAAAAAAGCAGATCGTGGCTTTTTTTTATCTTGGAGGGAAAAGCGGGATTGGGTGGCTTCTAGGAAATTGGTCGCCTAGGCGGTCAAGGCGATGGCTTTTGATAACTATGGATTGGATTCAAATCTTTAGTCTTCTGTAGTTTTTAGCTTGAGTTTCTTCTTTTAGCTTTTAGAATATATAGTTTTATCTTTCATTATGAACGTTGTTATGTAGGTTATATTTAATACGTATGAACCTTCTAATTTGATAGGTATGAGCTTGGTCGCCAACCAGCGAACACTAAAATCTCCAGCAACAAAACCGTTAGAAGGGTTAGAGTTAGGGGTGGCAACGTGAAATGGCGTGCATTGAGGTTAGATACAGGTAACTACTCTTGGGGAAGTGAAGCTGTCACTCGAAAGACCCGTATTTTGGATGTGGTGTACAATGCATCAAACAATGAGTTGGTCAGGACTCAAACCTTAGTCAAAAGTGCAATTGTTCAAGTTGATGCTGCACCGTTTAAGCAATGGTATTTGCAACATTATGGTGTTGAGATTGGTCGCAAGAAGAAAGCGGCAGCCGCTGCTACCAAGAAAGAGGGAGAGGTTTGTTTTTTTTTAATTGTCTTGTTTCATAAATTACTAGACGCTTAACGGAAAACCAACAATTTTGATTATTTATGTTTGTAGGAAGCTGAAGCTGCCACTGAGGAGGCAAAGAAGAGCAACCATGTGGTGAGAAAGTTGGAGAAACGTCAAGAAGAGCGCAAACTTGACCCCCATGTTGAAGAGCAGTTTTCAAGTGGTCGTCTTTTGGCCGCTATTTCATCGCGTCCTGGCCAATGTGGTCGTGCTGATGGGTATGTATTTTTTTACTTTATTTTTGTTTTTATATCTACAATTCTATTTGCAAGCGTCCAATCAAAATTCAAAACAATTCACTGATATGCCGACCGCTTAACTGTTTAAGCAACTGGCTTCATTGGCGTAGCTTCATAGGGACGGGAGGGGGCGCCAGAAGTTTTGATTATATAGTATCCGTATAGAATTTTTTTGGTAAATATGGTTTCGACCCCCCATAACCAGTGACTTCCAACCGCCCCAGATATTCGCTCAAACATAACATCAGTTTGTGATGTTTGTTTTTGTTAATTATGTTGTATATTATTTGTTGCAGATACATTTTGGAGGGTAAGGAACTTGAATTCTACATGAAGAAGCTCCAGAAAAAGAAAGGAAAGGGTGCTGCTTAAACCTTATTCAGTTTCCATCTTTAGATTTGTTTTTTTTTTTTAAATTTCTGCAAATTTTGATGTGTTTTGTTTGTTAAAATGCGACTCTTTTAGACATTGTTTTCTTTGTATTTTACAAATTTATGCAAAATTGTTGTCTGCAAAAAGAAAAAAACAGATCACACAACTTTACGAAAAATCATCAATCAGTGATTCCTCACAAAGTTGATCTAGGCGTTGCTCAAATCAATGCTCAAGTTGCCACACTCATCGTGGTGGCTTAGCTTAATCAAGTGGTTAACGTACGGCCAAATGACAATGGTAATGGGAACGGGAATGGGAACGCTCCAGGGCCAAATAGCAATGGTAACGGGATTGTGAACGCTGCTAATCCTCCTTGTACCCTATAACACTTGAACTATAAAAATGGTCTTTTTCATCGGGTTGTTCCAGTATAAGCCAAGTATAAAAAGTTTGGTTAATCCTCGGGTTCTTTAAATGCTACTTTAATAGGTAATGGTAGTGAAAACTTGTGAAACCATTACACACAAATGTGAAAATAAGTGACTTCATGTCTACATGGCAGTGATGTGAAGTGAAAAAAAAAAAAAAAAAAATACCAAATGGCTCGGTTATAAGATCTTCATAACCGTAACCATCGGTCATGCAATAGTTTGGCTTTGGTCTGGTGATCGTTATGATCAGTTATGGTTGATACATGTTCATCTCTAGCCATAGTCATATCCTAATCTAGCGTTAAGACTTTTGATGATTACTTTTAATTAAATATGTTACAACAATAGAAAGAACTTGTCTTTTCGAATGTATAAACCGATACATGTTTGATGTTTCCACTTCACAAAAATTGTTGTATGAATGATATAGTTATACCTTAAAACATGATTTTAGGACACCTTAAATCTATACACTACATCTCTTGCACCCTCATATTATTCTACAATTATTGTGAGCTGGTTGAGACGGCCAAGCCTACCCTTTTTAGGTGGCGAGAGTACTTTGGAAAAAAAGCTAAAACGAGATGTTTATATCAAAAACTCTTTGATCAACGATGTCTATTTTCGTAATTTTCTTTTACTGATATAAACTAGTCTAACATGAAATATCACAACTTTTGGACTTTCTAATTATGGGGGCACATTTTGATAATCATCAATCACCATATTCGGATCACCATACGACCACTTCCCTATTTTTTTCTCTTCAATCAATTAAACAAATTTTTCTCCCAACTTTGTCCCCATTCCTTTCTTTTACCGGATGTTATTTTGTGAACAAAATCTTGATCATTGTTCTTAGTTAATCATTGGATCTTTGATACATCTCATCATTACTTGCTTGGTTATTTGAATCCTTAAGAGGTATGTCCAAATTCTTCATTTTTTTTTTTTTGTAGTTTTGAACATTCCAAGTTCTTGGTTTGTTCTCCGGAATTTAGTTCATTTTTTGGTTGATTCTTAATTAGAAACTTCTGTTTTGTTATTATTTTGTTCAATTATAGGGGTGTAAAAGAGCCACTCGCTTGATATTGGCTCGAATAATCTTGAATCAAGCCAAGCTCGAGCTTAAGAATAAGATGTTTAATGAACGAGCCGAGGCCCGAGTTTTACTTATGTAACCCGAGCCTGAGTTTCACTTATTGAGTTCGAGTTGACTTACAGTTTTGAATGAATATATTATTTATATAATTTTTAATTTAATATATTAAAAGTGTATATATATATATATTATAGTTGTTATAATATAAAAAGTTATGATAAAAATAACTAAATAATATTATTTATCTATAATAATTAAACTTAAGCGTCATATAAAAGTTATAAATGCATATAAATTAATTAATAAATAGTAAGCGAGTTGAGTCGTACCGCTATTGAGCTTAAAAACTTCTCACAAGCTGTAACATTCGTGTTTGGGGTGTTACACAGGCCGAGCTCAAACCTTAGAAACGCATGACTGCGTATAATGTTGTGCAAGTGGTGCTACGAAATAGGGCACAAATTCTAAGGGGGGGGGGGGGGGGATTTAATTTTTTTTTTTGTATATGTATATTATACAAAGTTGTTATAAACAAAACTTTATAAACTTAAAAATTAAAGGGGAAATGAAATTAAATAATCCTAACTTTTGGGGGGTTGGAAGGGAATAATCCCAACTTGAAACTTGTAAGATAATAGTCCCAACTTATCATGTATTTTATTTTGTTAGTCCCAAACTAACTGAGGTTAACTCGGTCTGTTGAATGCTGATGTGGAATGCCACGTGGCGTCTGACGTGGCCAATCTGTCCCACTTGGCAAAAAACATGGGCCCTCTTTATCCATTTGGCCTTTTCAATTAAAAAAAATTTAATTATAAAAGAAACTTTTAATAATAATAAAAAAAGAATTATATATATATATAATTCTTTTATACAGTTGACAGAGAGAGAGAGAGAGAGAGAGAACGCAGAGAGAGAAAGATATGAGAGAGAGAGAGAGAGAGAGAGAGAGAGAGAGAGAGAGAGAGAGAGAGAGAGAGAGAGAGAGAGAGAGAGAAAGAGTGAACACAACCACAACCACCTGTCACCACCACCACAAACACCGCTACCAAAACCCTCTCTCACCCCCTCCTCCTCTGTTTTCCCTCTGATACAAACCAATACAAACCCTTGTTTTCATCAACAATCCAGACGATCATATATTCCTATTTTCATCAACAATCCAGACGAACATATACAAACCAATATAAACCCCAAAAACAATTAGGGCTTCTCCCCAAAAACAACTAGGGCTTTTCCCTGTCTTTTTTCCTCCTGTCAAATTAGGGCTCCGTTCGAATTGGTGGTGTGTTAACAGGTGGTGGTTATGGTGGGTTGTTGGCTGTGGGTGGCAAGTGGAGAAGAAGGAAAGAGGAGATAGGGTTTTTAGATTTGACCGGTCGGAGAAGTTGGTTTGTTGTTGTCGAAGAGGTGACGGAACCG
This sequence comes from Ambrosia trifida, assembly GCA_028751855.1. Taxonomy (NCBI): domain Eukaryota; kingdom Viridiplantae; phylum Streptophyta; class Magnoliopsida; order Asterales; family Asteraceae; genus Ambrosia; species Ambrosia trifida. The sequence goes on from CM054123.1 coordinate 140,683,385, forward strand.
GTCATCGATGATGGAGGGTGACCGGAGAAGATGACCAGCGGTGGTGTTCACTCTCTCTCTCATCTCTTTCTCTCTTTGCGTTCTCTCTCTCTCTGTCTGTCAATTGTATATGTGTGTATATATATTGTATGTGTGTGTATATATATATATATATATTGGTATAAAGATAAAAAAGACACATTTACAATGTGGGCCAGCCCTGTTTTGCCAACTGGACAGAAATTGCCATGTCAGACGCCACATGGCAGGCCACGTCATCATTTAACAGACTGAGTTAACCTCAGTTAGTTTGGGACCAACAAAATAAAAAGGTTGACAAGTTGGGACTGTTATCATATAAGTTTCAAGTTGGGATTATTCCCTTCTAATCCTCCAAAGTTAAGATTATTTAGTTCCATTTCCCCAAAATTAAAACCCATTGACATTGTTTTTTTTTTCTTTTTTCCTTTTTAATTAAAACTAACCCAATTAAACAAAGTATAACCCAAAACCTTATATCTTTTAGTTTGGCCCAAGGCCCATGTATACCCCAACCGTCATATATCCATTTAAACTTACTTGTTAGTTATAAAACCTAATTAAATTTATAACTAGTAAAAATGCTAGGAGAGCATTCCTAACCATGTAAGCACATGACTTTTATACAATATTTTGTTTTGTTTATTGGTGTTACAATTAAGGTTAGGGGTGTTCAGAGAAGTTTGAATTCGAATTCGAAATATCCGATAACCCGTATCATACACACATATTATATTACACAAATACAACCGTCCATCTCCAATACATTCCAATCCTAACTCTAAACATACGTCTCCTTCTCCAAGATACTTCATCTGCCACCTTCCATCTACAATTTGTTCCACTTGCTCATGCCGTCTCTCACAGGACCAGGACCAGGACCACCAACCACCCTGCCATCCATCGACCATCCTTTCTCCCACTCCAACGTCTCCACTCGTATGTACATATTTCATATGTTCAGATCTTGATTATACAAACAACTTTTATTGTTATCTATTTCTTTGGAGATTATATTGTTGTAATTTTTGCTAGATTTATGAGTACAGATCTAGTTGGATTAAGCAGGTTTAGTTTTAATATAACCAGGAAATAGATTTTTATTTTGTTTTTTTTTTAAGATTCGGATACCCGTTTGATTATCCGAATCTAAAATCAAAATTTCGGAGTCGGAAGTCAATATTCACTATTTAAATGTTTCGGATATCCGGTTTTGAACACCCCTAATTATGGTCATAATATTGAATCATATTTTTATATAAGCTTGGTTTTAAAAAGCGCGAAGCGCACAAAAGCGACGAGGTCTAAAACCGAGGCGCAAAGCGCAAAGCGCAAAAGCGGTGGGCTTTTCGTACGCGAGGCGCAAGACGATTATATAATTATTTTTATATATGCTATAGGTTTTTAACATTATTTACTCAAAATATAGATACAAATAAGGTATATATATGATTTAACTTGAATGTACAACCTTTTTAGCTACATGTATAACAATTTTAAGCACAAAAATAGCATGTGTACAAAAAGCGCGCTTTTAGTGCGCTTTTTTCGGGCGCTTTTTGCGCTTTTAGGGCGCTTTTTGCGCTTTTCTTGTGCTTTTTTCACACTGCTCGCCTAGGGTTACATAAGGCGCACGGGGTTGCGCCTAGGTGCGCTTTGCGCTTAAGCGCGCCTCGAGCGCGCTTTTTAAAACCAAGTATATAAGTAATTATTAGGGGCTCATTTTTTCTACTCGCATATGACACCCGAAGTTTTGGAGACGGCCCTGTAGAAGGGGAGGTTGAAACGAGCCAAGTTTAAGCCTTAATAAACCCATGCTAGCTCGACTCGTTTACACCCATCAATTGTTTGCATTTCTTCAGAAACTAGATGGCGTCCCCGCGCGTTGCGGCGGGGGCGACATGGCGAATATGTTTTTGTTTATAATCAGGCTTGATTTTATATATCGGCAGTTGTGTATTAGGCCGCTCAAGGGTTAAATACATGCCTACATGCACGTTGCGACGGGAACGACAGTTGGTTGGTTGAGATTCGGACGCCATGGCGAAAAGGCACATAAGAAGAAGTCTATTGGGTATAAAATACACAATAGTAAATAGATAATACCACAATGAATAACAGAATGTTCACAATGATGAAACACAATGTGGACAATTAATAAAACACAATATTCACAAAAAAAAAAAAAAAACCCCACACCATGATATAAGAAACAAAACGCTATCAAAACACAATGTTCACCAAGGAGGCCAAAGGCACAATGACATTAAAAACATAATCCTATAAAAACACAATGAATTCTTCACAATGCTCAGCCAAAGACTTTATGAACTCTATTTTACCAAACTTTTCGACCTTCCCTTTTGCCTTCATCGTAACTACCATCTACCTTTTGTCGTGTGAAAAGCTTAAACCCCCATCATCAGCGCATGCCTAATAGGAAAACGCAATGAAATGGAACCAAGTATATCTAAATGTTAAATCTAACCTCAAAAGTTGCTGATATACTCGAATCTGAAGCCTGCAGATGTTGTGATCCTCTGGTATACTCGCCGAAACCTCTGAACGTCGCTTGTTTGAGGATGGGTACTGATAACTTGTGCTTTAACCTAAGCAACATCAAAATTAAAATATTTACAATAAAGACATGAACAGTGTTGTTGCTCAATTAAAGCATTTCATCAAGGGATCTAGGACTCGATTCGGCTCATTGTGATTCGTCTCGATATATGCATTTGCAAACTCGTGTAAAACCTGTTGCACATGGCTCAAGTTAACCAACTACGTTTGTCATTAAAAAGAACACCTTTTGCGCAATATGAGTTCTTTTAAATCAATCAAACACCTTTAACAAAAAAAAAAAAAAAAAAAAAAAAAAAAAAAAAAACTATTGATCATGGAATATCCTACCATTGATCATGGCATATCCTACAGCTTTGTTCTAATGCTTACACAAAAGTAAGCAAACCAAGTAGAGAAAAATTTTTCACAAAATCACAACCACCAAATTTGAACAGCAAGTGAAGTTACAAAGTCCATAAGTGAACATTTCTTACCTATAGCTTTTTTGTTGTTCCTTTCTTCTTCCATGGATATGTCCAATCAACAAAAGGAAGCGCTGCTTCTATGTAAAAATATTGTCCAATAAAACGTGAACTTAGTATCGGTATCTTAAAAACCTTAGCAACTACGTGTATCTGTCAACGGTCACCTGTGTTGTTATAAAATTATGGGTTTAAGTATTTATTGAATGTTAAAATCATGAAAATGAAGAACGTGACCATGAATATCAACTAAATGGATTTTTTTTCACAAACATGTTAACTATTTTAAACCAATAAAAGATCTATATATGACATAATTTTGTCCATTTGAACGGGGTAGCAACCTTATAATAACTATTGAGAATGCTTGTAAGTAAAACAGAGGTGAAGCCAAGAACACCCAAGAACACCTCAAGCAAGCGGAAATCCAACTGAGACGCAAGTTACTTGAGAACACCTAAAAAGACAAGAAAGAAATCACTTGAGTAATTTCCATATGACAAATGTTAAGTCAACCCAAAATTGTACAAACTACACAAAAAAAATAACATTAAGGTGACAACAATGGCACGCATACATATTTAAACAATCTCAGACTTCCACACTAACAATGCACAACTAAACAGAAAATCAATTGGTGGACTGAACATAAATTCAATATGTTGAATACTTGAGTGAACACAACATCCACGAAGATTTAAATCAGAACATCAATTAGGTATGTCAAAACACCTATAACATTAACAAATATCAAATTAACAAAATACTACATCAACTACAACATCGAACACCAATTGACACACAAAAACGTAGTAACATAATTATTCACCATTTTGTGCCTCTTCATTACCATCCTACACGAAATAATACATTAAAAAGTTCATTTGAAATCATAAAAAAAAAAAACCTAGAAAACAACACTCTCTAACAAAAACAACAAAATCACACAAAACAAAGTCGAATCCAGCTACAAAACGCCACAAGTGAAACAAATCTGACGATTATTTTTCGAAACCTAAAGATACATAACCAAATGTAACTAACAATGAACAATTGATATCCTGAACAAAAACGAACCTCAACCAATTCGTCTTCTGCCTGGTCGACACCGGCGGGATCAACGACAACAATTCCGTTGTCTTCCTCATCAGAATCGACAGTAGAAGCAACGGCTTCACCTCACTTCCCTCAACGCCCACAATCATGACTCCCTAACTGCGACCATCCACCACCTCCGATCACCACATCCAAAGCCTCAGGCCACCAAAACAACCAAACAACCTACCATTGACGTTTATGGCGGTGGTTAGGTTTGAAGCATAGGCAGAAGCATCGTTGTTGACGAAGATGGGAACGTGGTGGTAGTGATGAACTGATGAAAGCATGGGGTAAGAGAGAGATGTAAATAAAAAAAATGGGGAGGTGGAGAGATTGAGACATGTACGTGCTGACTATGCAACAACCTCTTAGATAAACCAATCAAAGCACAACACCACAACACTACACTACACATACAACCCTCAATGCACAATGTACAGTCAACTAATGCACAGACCACCCCTAGAGCATCAGGTACAACCAACCAATGCACATTTCCTTTGGTAATTAGTATATTATAAATGTGTGGCCGTATTTGAAAGGATTTTATGTGTAATTGATTGGTGCTTAAATTCCCACCAACTGTTCCTTTTTTTGTTGGTTAAGGGTTTTTCGTATTATTCATCATTGCTTAATAATTCCTTCAACAACCAACAATTCCTTCACCTTTTCAATTAATGTTTTTCACTGTTCATGACTTAGCATTATTCATAAATAACATAAATAATTTTCATGAAATTGCAGATCAAATTGTAGTTTTTTTACTGTCCATGACATGCATTATACATAGATAAAATGTGGTAAGTATTTTAAAGATTGTTGTTCTTTTGGATCCTTAAATACATACAGTCTTGTTGACCTATCATTTTTTTTTAATTTCCTACCTAATCTATGACTTATAACAAAAGAATTAAATTTCTATGAGGTATCATTTTTTTTTAATTTCCTACCTAATCTATGACTTATAACAAAAGAATTAAATTTCTATGAGGTGACACTCAATAGAGGGTGTCATGTGACACTTTGAGGTGATAGTATTGAATTTATTATTTTAAATAAAATATATTTTTATTTTCTTTTTTTAAATAAAATCTATATCTATATTATCATAAAATTTCAAATATGTTAATTAATATCTTTTCCTTATTTTGCTCTCACATTTTTAAATGTTAATTATTATTTTTAAATTTCAAATATTTTAATTATTATTTTTATCTTTATTTTTTCCTTATTTTTCACTCACAATTTTTAAACGTAACTTTTATGTATGGCATTTTTTTTTTGAAAAAAACAATTTACAACAAATTAACGATCGCTTTATTATCTTTCCAACGAACACCATAGTGCTATACAAAAAACGAAATAAAAATGTTTTTTTAGTGAGTTTTTGTTCATTTAGAAAAAAAACACATGTGTTTAGGTGATTTATTAATCATATATAGGCAAGTACTAATCGTGTTATGATAGTATATATGTTTTTAAACCTACTATTACATATATGAATTGCCCATGTTCATGTGCTATAACGATATGCTTAGCATTAAAAGAGGTTGAGATGTTTTTTAATCTGCTGGGAACGCAACATGAGAGCCCCTTTTCGTAGTATAAACATTAGAACAACTTTCTTTAGCATTAAAAGTGGTTGAGACTGTTTACTTCTTTTATCCTTTTTATTAAGTCATATTAGATTTTTCAACCCCGGGACACTCCTGGGGTAATCAGCTAGTTAGTATATTAAACAAAAATAGAATATCTTATCAAAACAATGATCAAATTTTAAAATTGAGATATTGAATAAAACATTTTATTTCATTTAGGTCCTAAATAAAAGTTGTACAATAGCTGATAGCTCAACTTTTGTTTGTATTATTTTCTTGTTCATGTCTTCATGACATTCATCTACTCACATGAATTGCATAGTCTTGGTGTGTGATCCTAAATTTCAATCTTTTTGGCTACTTTTACTTTGTAGAAGCTTCCATTCATTTCATTTGTATATAGTTTTCAATCTTTTGATCATTTCCCTTGCTTTTTTAAAGTTAAATAAAGGTTTCTTTGGTACAACCCATCATCACTTTCTGGGTCCTTTTTTTTTTTTTTTTTTTTTAAATGAGAGATATCTAGACAATTCTTACACCAAACCCACAATAAAAATCAGAAGATTGACATGCTATGCTAACATATTTTCTTCTAAATTTTCTAATATCAATTGTTGTATTAAATATGTTTACGGAGGCTCTGATACCAATTAAGTTCACAAAATCTATAATCCAAACAAAACACAGATTGAACTAACCCTCCAAACTTTATTAATAAAGGAAAATATTGGTAAAGAAAACCATCGTAGGCTCGAAGGGTTTATATATGAATTTTTTGCAAGAATAGGCAAGTTATGGTTTGGAAGAGTGTAAATAGGCATCGTATCAGGAAACAACCGTTTTTGGTGATGTCGCTGAATGGATCAGCGACTTCACTCACTCGAAAAACACAAGTCTGCCATGTCTTACACATGTGAAAACTTTGTCCATGAAGTCGCTTAACCAAATGGAGGCTTCAACATGAAGTCGCTTAACTATAGGCTTCAAGATGATGTCGCTGACCCAATTGAGGCTTCTGAGATGTCGCCGATCGATTGTGAGGCTTCATGCAAATAAAATACACTCCGAATGATAGATCCCCTGCCTCATGCATTCTCCATTAAGCTTTTGATTTGGGAAGTGATTGTGAATTCTTGTTAACTTCAAAAGATAGTATGTGTTCTTCATTTTTTTCACCACCCCCTTTTAGTTTTATAATCCTATAGTCTGAATCATTTACTATTTGCTCATTGAAACATCTAATCATCTGCAATCCTATAGTCTACTACTATTAATTTTTTTTTTATTAAAAACATGGCCATGCATTAGTCCATGCATTTTGATTCTCTAACCCATGCAAAGCCGGTCAAAACTATTTGGCCATTTATGTCACGGTACAGATGCAGGAGAGAATCAATTCTCTTGAAGTCTCCAAATGATTCAACGACTTCACCCCTCTTTTGTCAGGAAACCTCCAATCGATTCAGTGACTTCTGTGAAGACACTTATTCAATCAGCGACTTCAATGTGAAGTCACTCTTTCAATTAGCAACTTCTGTGAAGGAACATATTCAATCAGCGACTTCACTGACGAGTGTGTAAGACATGGCAGACTTGTGTTTTTCGAGTGAGTGAAGTCGCTGATCTATTCAGCGACATCACCAAAAACGGTTGTTTCCTGATACGATGCCTATTTGCACTCTTCGAAACCATAACTCGCCTATTCTTGCAAAAAATTCGTTTATATATACGATAACTTGGTATTAGATACTCTATTCAACAATGACTCAAACAAAGTGGTTTGGGTTGGGCCGACTTTATTCACAAGTTGGTTAGGTTGGCTTAATCTACAAGTAGGATGGATTAGGATAAGATTCAAACAAATTGGTTAGGAGTCTTTGATATTTAAATTTTGAATAGTTATTATTCAAGAGTCATAGGAATATTTAAATTTCTAGTCCTGTAAATATCTGAGAGTTATGGGGACGTTCAATGTAAGCGGTTTTCTTTCGAGTTAATGAAAGTTTCCAAGATCGAATTATGATCTATAAACCTGCGCTTGTACCAATTCTTTAGAGGCTATATTTTAAGTTAAGATTATACATTTAGAATAAAAAAATTTAGGAGGTCTTGAACACTTGAGTATATACTTCGAAAATTTTCAATCAGTTTTTATCTACTTTTTTTAGATTACCTAACCCATTATCAATAACATGTGACCCCAGTTGGTTAACTTTCAAGTAAAATAGGTGAAACTGTCACCTCTATATATATTTATTTCTCATCCTTGGTCCATATTCGTGGCTGTTTCATTTATAGTTTTCATTGTTCATGAGTCATGATAAGAGGTTCCCAACAAAACTAAAGGGAAAATTTTATAGGGTTGCAGTTCGACCTGCTATGATTTATGGGACAGACTGTTGGGCCATCAAAAAGACACAGTCGCGAAAGATGGAAGTGGCGGAGATGAGAATGTTGAGGTGGATGTGTGGTCACACTAGGTTAGATCGGATTAGAAATGAGATTCTTAGGAAGAGGTTAGAAGTGGCTAACATAGCAGATAAGATAAAGGAGGGGAGATTAAGATGGTTTGGACATGTGAAGCGAAGACATACGACAGCCCCAGTCAGAAGAGTGGAACACCTCTCGGTGGAGGGGAGGAGGAGTAGAGGCAGACCCAAATTGACTTGGGCTGATCGGATTAAGCAAGATTTGTTAGAATTGCACCTCTCTGAGGATATGGTCCAAGATAGGAATTCGTGGAGGCTTAGGATTAAAGTTAAAGATTTTTAGGATTTAAGACTGTCTTAGGAAGTAGGGATGGTCTCTATGCAGGTATATATATATATAAATATATTTTGTATGTTATATTATGCTATACGTTCACTATACAAAAATACATAGTGCGCTTTTGGTTTTTTCGAGCCGGGGGTCTCTCTGGAAGCAGCCTCTCTATCTCTATAGATAGGGGTAAGGTTTGCCTACATCTTACCCTCCCCAGACCCTACTAATAGCGTCGCTATTTCGTGGGATTTCCTGGGTACGGTTGTTGTTGTTGTTGTTGTTTATTGTTCATGAGTCATGACATAACATTACTCATAAACATTTTTGTTAATATATACCTAGCTAGCAGAAGTTTAATTTCCTGCATGTTTAGATCAAAGTTTGTTTTTCTTGTTAGATTTTGCTGAGGCAACATGGGTAAGGTTGATGAGAAAGAAAAACCGCCGTCTGGATCAGTAGCTCATGATGATGCCGCATCTGAATCCTCTTGTTATGCGACTGATGAAGAAGATACACGAATACAGTTGGGTCCCAAAATTAGTATTAAGGAGCATCTTGAGAAAGACAAGGTTCTTACTTTCTTAATATCATTTTATAATCTCATTATGCATTAGTTTTTAAGGATCCAAGTGTGTTTTCTTAATTCATTTGCACACATGTTAATTTTCATGCTAATTTACTAGGCAATGCTAAAACTGATACGAGTTGAAGCGGTCTAGAAAGTGTATACTTAATGCATAAAAATCCAAAATCATTTTATCTAAAAAATTAGATTATGTTATAAACAATATGAATGTTGTATCAAATTTGGCACATTTTATAGAATATACATGACTATTTTTGTCAAGCCGACCTGACCTGTTTTGACCCAAACTTGTCGTGATCCCATCGTTCAACACGCATGGTTTGCCACCTGACTCGAATCTGTTGGTTATTCTCAAAAGATTTGTTTCATTTTTAGCATAAACTAATTTGGGATAAAGGTCTCTTGAATATGTGTTGTTGGTTCAGGATGATGAGAGCTTGAGGAGGTGGAAAGAGCAACTGCTTGGAAGTGTTGATGTCAGTCAGGTTGAAGGTATTTATTTTATCTTTTTGTTACATTTTTTTAATTTATTAAATAATACATTTTGAGTGACTTTTAAACCGTTTGACTTGTTTCATTTTACTTCTAAATTTACCACTAAAAAAAAAATAAATATATAATCCAAGTCAACACTAGCTTTCTTACATACATACATACATATAGATTGAATTTCTTAATTTTAAATAATTTTTGGTACCACTAATATATATGTATGGCAGAAGTACTAGAACCAGATGTGAAGATATTAAGTCTTACTATAATCTCTGCTGATAGACCTGATATTGTTCTTGAAATCCCTAACCCCGGGAACCCGAAAGCCCCTTGGTTTACTCTAAAAGAAGGAAGCAAATATAATTTGAAATTCTCGATTAAGGTTAGCAATGACATTGTTTGTGGTCTAAGGTACACTAACCACGTCTGGAAAACCGGCCTCAAGGGTACGTATTATTCATCCTTCATTTCGTTGGTTTTCTTTTTATGAAGAAATCGCGTGTAACTAGATGGATGTTCGTTCGTTCATGTAGTTGATAACTCAAAAGAAATGCTTGGGACCTTCAGCCCACAACCAGAACCGTATACGCATATGATGCCTGAAGAGGTTACTCCTTCGGGTTTTTTAGCTAGAGGAAATTATTCCGCAAAAACGAAGGTAATTTCTTGAATTGGTCAACATGTGTTGGGTTGACCCGAAACACTGTTTGCTAAATAAATGCTTTCTTTTTTATTTAATAATTATGCTCTTATATTTGTTTTTGATGTTGTGTTTGACCTCATTGTCTCTAGTTTTTTGATGATGATAATAAGTGTTACTTGGAGCTTAACTACACTTTTGACATCCAGAAAGACTGGGCCAAGTAGATCAAGATCGCGTCAAACGGTTTTTTGATCATAATGGAATTCATTGTTCGTGTTCTTTAGGAAGTTTTTGGCTAGTCTAATGTTACGATCACAAGTTTTTAATTGTTGCTGTAGTGATCATTGTGGTTTTTTTGTTAGATTATGCATATAAAGAGGTGCAAACACATTTCTCTGTTGTTGATTTTTGCAAGATATCTAGTTGTTTATTTAGAATATTGTTTATGTTTGATGTATGTTATAAGTTAATTTGTTTTTAAGTTAGGGGTGTTTAGCATTCAACCATCCTTTAACACTTTTAAAGGGCAACTTTATTTGCTAATAAGAAAGGAAGTTTTAACTTTTAGTGTAGTAGACAAAATGTAAGTATGACTTTTATATCAAATATATGATACTAGTTTTTATCCCGAAAGCGTCCCGAGTTGAAATATCTAATATGACATAATAAAATATCTAATATGACAACATAATTAATGAATTGCCAATATATGATTAATTATTATTATTATTATTATTATTATTTATTTATTTATTTATTTTAAACAAATCTCTGCCATAAGTTATCATATTCAAATATAAAAAAACGAATCTCTGTGTCGGGGTATAAATCTAGTGCCATTACAAAATATTATATAATGTCAAATGAATTCGGAAGTTTATAATCGATCATTCTAAAAAGAACTAACATGAAATAAGGAAAAATAGTTATTTATTGAAATATCGAACGCATTAGTCTAGGGTTATGTGATGCGTTAAAAAATTCATGGGTATATGATCGGGTATATAGTTCGGGTATGTGGGTATGTGGTTTCGGGTAATTGGGTCGGGTATCACCTGATCCCAGGCCCGACCCAAACCCACAATTTTTTTAAACTAATCCCAAACCTGACACAATACCTGTCGGGTTACAAAAAATAGTCGTTTTTTTCTCCGTTTTTTATATAGCACTATGGTACTCGTTGGAAAGATAATAAAACGCTCGTTAATTTGGTGTAATTTTTTTCTTTAAAAAGTCTCGTATATAAAAGATATTAACGTTTAAAAGTTATGGGAGGAAACATGAGAGATAAAATAATAAAAATTTAATATTTACATTTAGTAGATTAGGTATTTAATAGATTAGGTTAAACCATATTTAAACCATATTTATTTTTTTTAATTGGTCTAGAGTTTCCACATCACATCCTAAGTGGCATCTCTCAAATGAGAGATTGCATAATATTATGACATGTATGATTATTAGCTTTGCAATATATATATACTAGTTTTTATCCCGGGAGCGTCCCGGGTTGAAATATATAATATGACATAATAAATTATATCATTATTATTATTATTATTTTAAACAAAACTCTGCCATAAGTTATCATATTCAAATATAAAAAAAAAATGAATCTTTGCGTCGGGGTATAAATCTAGTGTCATTACAAATGAATTCGGAAGTTTGTAATCGATCATTTTAAAAAGAAATAACATGAAATAAGAAAAAAAAGTTAATTATTGAAATATCGAACGCATTAGTCTAAGGGTTATGTGATGCGTTAAAAAATTCATGGGTATATGATCGGGTATATAGTTCGGGTATTTGGATATGTTGTTTCGGGTAATCGGGTCGGGTATCACCTAATCCCAGACCCGGCCCAAACCCACAATTTTTTTTAAACTAATCCCAAACCCGACACAATATCTGTCAGGCTACAAAAAATAGTCATTTTTTCTCCGTTTTTTATATAGCACTATGGTACTCGTTGGAAAGATAATAAAACGCTCGTTAATTTGGTGTAATTTTTTTCTTTAAAAAATCTCGTATATAAAAGATATTAACGTTTAAAAGTTATGGGAAGAAACATGAGAGAAATCATATTTAATAGATTAGGTTAAAAATTATAATAAATTAGGTTAAATCATATTTATTCATTTTTTTAATTGGTTTACACTTGCCACATCACATCCAGTGGCGGATCTAGACCAAATTTTTAGGGGTAACGTTTATTTTCTTTTATTGTGCATGCACTTTCATACAATGAAAACGAAACAATCGATAATCTATTTCTGTGACGTCATTTTATTATTGTTTTTTGCACCATAATGTATACATTTGGGCTCCATACCCATACTCGATTTATACCCGAAAATACTAGAGACTGGTTATAAATTATGCCTGAACCCGGTCATACCCTGTACCCGATACCGACTTTTTTTAATACCCGAATTTTTAAAGTATATTTTATTTTACTTTACAACTTTTAGATTTAAGTTTTTTTTAAAAATGCATATTATAAAGCATATAGTTTGTAGTTCGGTGAATTTATGTTATTGTAATTTGTATCAATTATTTTTCCAAATTAAAAACCAAATATAATTTTTAAACAAAACAATAAAAAAAACTTACTTTTTAAAACCGGATATTAATTCCCGAACCCTTACCCGGTTATACCCGAACCCGATCATACCCTACTTGGGTACATATGGTATGATTTTTCTTCTCAATACTTGTACCTAAACCCTATCTGGTTTCTCTCAATACCCAATTTTGCCATACGTGTTCTACCCGGAACTGGATATTAAAAAACCCTCGATATGTGCACCTCTACCCTTAACCAACTAATTGGGCTTAAGCCTTTGAGCTTCTATGTTATAAATATAAATGGAATGTTCAATGGGTTATGGACATATATGCTTCTATCTTTTTTTATGATGGACTAATGATAAACTTTGAAAGTGTTTTAGGTTTTTAAAAATTGAGGAGTAACGTTAATATAATTCCAGGGGTAACGTAATATAAAAAACATAAAAACTAAATAAAATTTCGCACTACGCCGAGAAAGTTGAGGGATAGCGGGTGTTACCCCTCCTTTAATGCTACATCCGCCACTAATCACATCCTATGTGGCATCTCTCAAAGGAGAGATTGCATAAGAGTATGACATGTAGGATTAATCCCTTTGCAATATATATATATATATATATATATATATATATATATATATATATATATATAGATATAGATATAGATGATAATGACCAACCTAATTACATGTATTGTGAATGTGACAATACAACAATATAACGTAGTACAGGGATTATCAAAGAATCGAATTTGAGATTCCTTGAGTTATTTGAAGTGGGAGAGTCGAATTTGGATGTTTTTGAAACTAAATTCATTTGCTTAACGCTTACCGTTTTCTATCTGGCACCCCATATTTGTCTTGGAACACCGCCACCTGTATCTCGGGTAGGGAATTAGGTAAGATTCATGGGTGATAGCCAACAGATTGGTAAGCATGCCTATCAGAAGAGTCGTTCATGACTCAAAATTGTCTATAACTTATCTGGATCATGTGGAAGAACAATTCAAAGGAACATAAAAAACGCATGCTTCTAATCTTATCTTGAATCTTATGACTACTAAATATGATGGACGAAGCGGTATTCGTAAGGACATCATGATGATGAACGACATGGCCCAAAAGCTTACGGGATTAGCCATGGTGACCAGTGATAGCTTCCTTATGCATTTCATCATGACTTCTCTTCCTACTATCTCTAAAGCTTTCAAGATCAACTACAACACATAGGAAGAAAATTGGGATGATGTAGGAGTTGATCGCTATGTGTGTGCAAGAGGAAGAGCGTATGAAGCAGGAAAAATTTGATGTTGCTTACCAGATGACTACTAATCCAAAGAAGAGGAAGAGGGAGTTCAATAAGAATCAAGTTTCCAAAACCTAGAGGAATGGTACTAGTACCTCATCCAGCTCTAACTTTAAAGGTAAGATTTTCTGCAATATCTGTAAGAAATAAGGACATAAGCAGAAATACTGCCCTGACTTTAAGGTGTGGTTGACTAAGAACATGGTTACCTTACAATCCGGAAGCTGGAAAGAAACCAAAGAACACTTGTTGAGAATGGAAAACCATTAATAGTCGAAGCCGTGGGAACTATAGAATTAGTAATTAAAACTAGTTCATGTAGTAACTTTATGAGTTCATATATTAACTTTATGATACCTTATATATTCCTGAGATTACTTGGAATCTTGTATCAGGACCAAGTTAGATATGGACGATTTTGATGTTCCTCATGATCATAACAAACTTACTATTACTTATACTTCTCAAGTGTTTGGTTATGGCATTCTGGATGGTGGTCTCTATAAATTATAACTAGCGGATGATTTTTCCAAATCTTTGTTATCATATAAAATTAATGAATCACTAACAAAGAATAAACGAAAGAGGGACTTAGAAACCTACCCATGTTGTGGCATCAACGTTTAGGCCACATATCACGAGAAAGGTTATCCAGACTCTTGAAATATAGAGTGTTACCCTCTCTTGATTTCGATTATTTTTGAACATGTGTCAAATGTCGTAGGGCAAAATGACACTAGCAAATAAGAAAGGTGCCATAGGAGCTCTAATTTATTAGAAGTCATTCACACTGACATAAGATTCCCTCATAACATTGCTAGCATGACTAGACATACTTCATTTATCACTTTCATTGATGATTATTCTCGTTACATGTACTTGTATCTCATTAAGAAAAAAAATCCGAGTCACTAACAGCTATTAAACATTATAAACCTGAAGTTGAAAAACAATTAGATTGTCAAATTAAAGTTGTTAGATCAGATAGATGAGGTGAATATTATGGTATACATACTGATGTGGGTCAAACCCTTGGTCCATTTTATGATTTTGG
The DNA here is from genome assembly GCA_028751855.1 of Ambrosia trifida. NCBI lineage: Eukaryota > Viridiplantae > Streptophyta > Magnoliopsida > Asterales > Asteraceae > Ambrosia > Ambrosia trifida. The sequence goes on from CM054123.1 coordinate 140,698,556, forward strand.
TAAATGGTTGAGGATTTTGAACCAATACACTATGCCAGGTACTCCTCAGCAGAACGATGTAGCTGATAGAAGAAACAGAACCCTAACGGACATGGTATGAAGTATATTAGCCAACTCAGACTGAGGCATTAAAAGCAGCCCCTAAAACTCCTTATGAACTTTGGACAATAAGAAAACGATGTCTTAGATATATGAAAGTACGGGACTGTCTTGCCGAAGCTAAACTTTATAACTCTTTCTATAAGGTAACTTGACATGAAAACCGTCAGTTGTTTCTTTATCGGATATCTCGATCACCCAAAAGGTTATAGATTCTATTGTCCTTACCATGTCACTCATATTGTAGAAACCAAGCATGCCGTGTTCCTAGAGGATTTCAAGGTCAGTGGGAGCAGTGAAAATCCTTAAGATTATTTGCAAGAAGTACAAGACGCAGGGGAGAACGATTCATCATTTATGTTAACTCCGGTTATTCCTCTTGTACACGATGTTGCACCTTATGTCACTGCACCTACTCTTTCACAGCCAGATCTTAACGCACTAGAAAATGAAGACACATAAAATAATCAATATCAAGACAATGTTGAACCCATTAATCTGTTTAAGAGGCCATCAAGGCCCAAAAGGCATACTACTTACGATTTTTATGTAACCTTCCTAACTGAAGCTGAAACGGATACTGGAAAGCTTATCAATTCTAACTCTTATAACAAAGTTATTAACAATGACCAGTCTTCTGAATGGCATAAAGTCATGACTGACGAGCTTGAATCCATGAAAAAAATAACGTTTAGGATTTGGTTGAGTTACCCAATGGTGCAAAACCCATACTGTAATGCCCCCAAAACCTGTTTCGCTTAATTACACCATTAGGCGTGATTAACAAAATATTAAAATTGGGCTTTGACTATAAGAATGCGGGTTATGTTCTACTATCCTAGTAAATGTTAATATCTATATAATGAACAAATAATATAAGAAACTAAATTGATTAGTTAGTTTTTATATAAAAAATGACATTAGAGTAAATTGGAGGGACCATTTTAGTAAAATTGGTGAGTTAAAAACAAAGGCAAGAAAGACCCCCATGGGGGGATATACGAATTCAGCCAAGGGAGGTCTTCCTAAGGCCAAATTCAACCCTAAATGCCTAAAATTTAAGAAGAGATGAAAGGGGTTTGAGGGTAGACTTGATGGAGGTGCATATTAAGAGTAATCTTCAAGGATTAAGCTTTGGTAAAAAAACCCTAACCCCCAATCTTTGTGTAGAATTCGAAATCCACTTGTGGGTTTTGAGTAAAACATGTTAAATTCGTGATATTGTTAATTATTAGTGATATTGATCATCCCTAATGGTTAGGAATGAGTTAAAATTGCTAGAAACTTGCTTTTGTGCAAAGATGATTTTGGTTTTCATTAGTAGCTTTGATGTTACCAAAATAGTAGAAAATCTATGTTTTAGGCATGGGTTGTATAAGAATTTCATTCTATATGTATTGCATGAATCTCATGCGTTGGTAAATTGCAAGTTGAAATTAGAAATAGCTAAGCATAATGGCTAGAATGATGATTTTGTTAATGAGTTCATAAATTGGTTACTTACTTGGTAACTAGTAGTTGTATAACCAAGGATGGTTAAGTTATGCATACTAGGTGTTTGTAAAAATGCCTAGTTAGTAATGTTGAATGAAAATTATAATGAAAATATGCTTTAAGATGAAATAAGTTGCCTATGATGATTAGGAGGTTGTATGCACACTAAACTTAATGGGTTGATTTGATAAATAAAAGGGATAGTTCATAATTGTAACTATTGCCTTATGATTAGTGCATACTACATGTAAAAGGTTAGTTTGACTTTTAAAAGTCAAACTGATTCGAATATAAGTTTGGATGAAATAATGTGCGAAAACTCATGATATGAGTTAGTTATATAAAATAATGACTAACTTGATTTATCTTGAGTATAGAGAAGTTGATCTTGTCAAGCTAGGTGGAAGCTTGAGGTGGAAAGGATCAAACGAGCTTAGTGGGTCAAAGAATGAACAATTGAGGCCAAAGTAAGTGACTTATCTTAAATAAGTCCCTTAATAACTTAAAGACAGTGTAAATATATGAACTATGGATTTTATATGGTTAGAAACGAAATGGTAAGTTATTCATGAAGCGGGAATATGGAAATATGGGATTCTAGCCTAGATGGGCTAGAAACGACTAATTGGGAAGAAAATGTAAGTTCGGGTTAGGACACCTAATGGGGTAAATGAATATTTGCAGAGATGGGTTAAATGGGTCAGGTGATGTGGATGTCACTTGAAGTCAAGATTTGGAAGCTAAATAGTTGAGAATTGAAACAAACGGGACAAATGAGTTAATAATGTTATTTTCATTAAAACTCATGAACAAAACTTAAATATTGGTGATTGTACGAAAATAGTTAAACGGGTTAAATGATTGGGCGAGCATTGTTTGAACCCACAAATTAATGCTTCTATACCAAGCATTAAGAGTTTAAAAGGGGAGGCGGACCAATTGGTGGAGAGACACTATTTAGATCCCGTAATATTAATGGGTGCGAATTGAGAGGTATGAAAATGGTTGAACACTACCGGGTAAGTCCGTAGTATAAAATATGATCATACACGAAGAAATATGTTGATGAAACCACCCACATGAAGTATATATGCCAAATCGGTGAGTCATGTCCATAAGTATGTATAATTCGCGCTAATGCGCCTAAAAGTGGCTTGATAATAAAGGAATAATGGGAAGGGTCAAAACTAAGTTCGTAAGAGCTTAGGGGTTTTCAAACATGTTAACGAGACAAAAACAATGGGTGGTAACCAAGTTGTGTCGCCTACGGGTAACTAGATTGAAATATTTGCCTATAAGGGCATTTTAGGAATTCTAAAGATTTACTAAAGGTTGAATCTAAGAACCGTGTCATAATAAACAAACTGGATGATGTTTTTAGCTAAACAAGTGTCCAATGGGTTGATAATATGGTTGTTATAATTCTTAAATGGTTAATTAATGTTTTGTAAAACCTATGGCCTTAATGGGTCGATTTGGGTAAAAACTACATAAATTTTAGTTAAGCCGAAAATGGGTATTTAACCATGGAAGATGGGCATCTTACATTCTTACAAGATCAATAAACGATGTTAAACAAGTCCAAATCCCTTAACAAGTGGAAACTAGACTTAGCGGGTCAAACAGTTAAAACCGAACTAAGTATATTCTAATAGGTCAAAACTGAGAAGTGAAATATATTATATATATCTTGTTAGAACTTATCTATGCAGGTCTAAAATAATCTTGGGTATGTCCTAGATGTCCAAAAACGGCCTAGTGAAGGGCTGGGTTTGTGAAGGCATAAGCATTTATGCCTTAGTAAAGTTCCAGCACGTCAGCCCGGGCGGGTCAAATGCTGACCTGGCTGGATCACAGTTTTGAGATGGGATAAATCTTAAAGTTCTAGCATGTCAGCCCGGGCGGGTCAAATGCTTGCCCGGCTGGGTAAAACGCGAACTTCCTCAAATATGCCTTGAATGATTTAATTTCAGTTTCGAACCTCTTTTAATCGTTTAAAGTGTCTTTATTCGATGTTTGACACTAGGTATACACTCGATGGAAGTCCCGGAGCAAGGATCAAGTTGCGAGGAGAGCCGAACACATCTGAACACTCATAAGCTTCCACAATAAATTCCCGGTTAAAACATAAACCTTAGTCTAGGTTTGTAATACTTAAAAATGTAAGGCGTTACTATCAAATGTAAATCTCTAAATGGGTTGTCCTTTCATAAATATTAAAGCTTTAATCGGGAGTTATCTTTATTTAAGGCCAAAACTCGTAAGTTTAAGTATTAATCGCATATTTACAGGTTAGGGTCTTACACATAGGATGTAAATGGGTCTTTGAAACAAAACTAGATCCAAATGGAAACGTTGAACGCTACATCATATAGACGTTAAAAGCACTTTCCTTAACGGTGACTTGGATATAGAAGTGTTCATGAAATAACCCAAAGGATTTAAACCTGATAACATTTAGTATGTAAGTTGAAGAAATCCATATACAGTTAAAACAAGCCTCACGTCAATGGTATTTAAAGTTTGATGAATTCATGAAGAGACTCGATTTTCAGAAGAATCAAGTTGTGACACCAGTCAACAAATCAGATCAAGATCTGTACACATTTTATTTAACCATGTCATTTCATATGCATATTAACAATTTTAGCACTTACCATACCCCCCAATCTATAAAGCCCGAACTAGTGCTGAAATTCGATGGATTATCCATTTACGCATACAACACCCAAAATATCCGAGGCAATTGGCGTTGAACAATCAAGCTAATCACACGCTCAATATAGGGCAACCGGATATCCAATTATGTACGGACATAACATCAATACACGTGACAACACCTAAGTGGGAGATTATTCAAGTCCACTCTAAAACCAAACAATTCTCAATATGTTCTATGGACATAACACACAAAAATCATGAAACATTAGCTAGACCACAAATGTATATTAACATGAGTTAATATCACACAACAACACATGTTTATAATCAATTAACACATGCTATAACACTATGGTGAATATTATTATTACAACTGCTCATGATATTAGTACACTAGATCAAACATATACCAATGTCACCACTCGAAAAGATATTCCTATATCATGGATGACTAGAGGTTATCAAAACATATCATATATATATATAGATATATAGGGTAGGGATCCTAAGAGAACCAACCCCTATTTGAGAACTGAGAGAACCATTCTGGGCCACACATTTCATATAAAGGCAAAAAAAAATATATATATATTTTTTTTGCTTTAATCGCATATTTTTATGCAAGGAAATTTTTTTTTTTATTTTTTTGATTTTTTTCATTTATACATATGTGTATATATCAATTATACATATGTGTATATAGCATTTTTCAGCTATACATATGTGTATACTGAAAAAAAAATACAAAAAAAAAAAAAATTCCTTGCATATAAAGCAGCGATTTTTGCAAAAAAAAAAAAAAAAAACATTTTTTTTGCCTTAGAGAAATGTGTGGCCCAGAGTGGTTCTCACAGTTCTCAATTTGGGAAAAGGTTCTCATTTGAACCAATATATCTATATTATCTTATTAAGGAGGAGTTATGTACAACATTGTAAATTTGTTATGGGCACAAGTTTTATAACTACATATACAACTTTATAAAGCTTATTAGACAAGGGTAAATTAGTCACTTAGGTGTAAATTAAGACACTTGTAAGGTTATAAGTGTAATTTTATGGGTGAAATTTAGCCTACAAGTCAAATGTCATTCCCTTTCTACCCTCCCTGCCTTTCACCTGCTCTAATGATACATAACATTCAATACCGGGCGTCGCTTCAGGATCCTTCAATTGAATGCGTTTGAGTGTCAATTCATCTATCTATATGGGTTTACCCTTCCATCTCCTGGAGATTGAATCCCCCGTCCGTTGGTGATCGATGTATCAACGACACTCTCTAGGGTTCATATACAGCTCTTCCAAAGACCCAATTTGCTATAGAGACTCCCCAATTCCAGGTTCCTCTCGTCTTTTTTACCCAATTCTTGGTCTGTGTATATGATATTGATTTGTATTTGTATTTGTATTTGTATTTGTTATGGAGGAACTGATATACGAATTGAAGCTTCAGTAATTCAAGACATTCATCTGGTATGCCTTCAAAATCATTAGTAAAATACATTCGAATTAGATGTCTTCAAATCCTTAGTAAAACAATGTTGTTATTATTAGTACAAAATTAAACCCACTGGTCTAATTTATGAATAAGTCAAAAACCCAAATTCTCATTTTGACTCAATCACATTATATTGTAACTGTCTTGTTCACATTTAATCACATATATAATCATCATTCGTATATGTAATGAGCAGTTACCGGATGGAATTGAATCATTTCAGATTGTCCACCTTTATTTCAGTCCATTGCAAGTGAATCGGTTGTCTTTAGTGCGATGGATTTGTTGATTTATGGTCAGGTTTTGTCGAAGTCCTTATTCTTGATTCGTCTTTGCATCTGCTAGATTTCTTTTTGCTCAAAATTGCTCTTCTCAAAATTCTAACGTACTTCATTTCAGCCGACAAAGTTCTTTGACGGTTCGATCGACCTTTCAAATTCAGGTCACTGTAACTAATCGTGGTAACCCGTTTGATTTTGTGTATTTTTTTTACCTGCAATCTTATTTCTGGCCAACATTATCAATGGTTTCTTGTTATTGGGGAAAACAAAGGTTAGATTAATGCCGATTGCAGGGTTAAGAATGTTAGATTTTAGTGTACAAGAGCAAATTCTAGAGGCTTGCAAGAAGGTTTAGAGGACTTCTGGGTTTGCATTTCGTAATGATTGAGCTTCTTTATCTCAGCTTTGTGAAAAATTGTATTCTGGATTTGTGAATTTCTTGGTTTTCAACTTGTTCTTGTAGCTGGTATTAGAGATATGTGACTGGAGTCATTGTGACTGTGTTTAAACTTTAAAGTTTAAACTTTGTTAATTCTTCTGTTTTTGGAGCTGAAGCATTGGTAATTTTAGGGTCCAATAACTATCTAATGTGACATAATTTGACCAATTACTTTTCATAATCTTAACCATTTACTACCTATCAATTTCAGCAATTAACTGATGCAAGGATTCAAATGGGCTACACTTTTCATGCTTTTGGAATTTGCTTTAGTAGAAAAGTGCATTGTTGAGCTTCTGCAGTAAGTTAATCAACTGCAGATTTCGAAGTCTAACAATCAGGCCATTCATCTCATAATTGCTATGGGTTGTTGGTTAATATGTTAGGCTGAGAAATGAGAGTTTTAAATGGCAAGAAACCATCGTATACTCGACTAATACAAGATATTAAAGCTATTTATTTCATTTTGGATTATATGTGTGGCAAAAGTCAACACCTTGGAGTAGGACAAACGGTGCAGATTTTGTTTCATAAATTTTCCTTTGTAGTGACTATTATTTATTTGCGTCATGAAGTATGCAACAAATATTTTGTTGTATTATGTTTTGTTGTCTCTTAGCGGCGTGCTTGTGCTTTGGCTATTGTTTTCTTTAATACCAATCGCCTTTAACAAAAAAGGGTCATCATCTCAGTGCATACAATGTTGAATACCCTTTTTTGGCACTTTGTTTACCGGAAGTGTGCACCATCAACACCAATACTAATGATCTATGTCTATAAGCTTATGATTGATTTGATATCGTTGTAATGTCCCCGCCAGGGGCGAAGCTTGGTTCTCGAATCGGGAGGGGCCGGACTCAATTTTTTTCGATCGGTAGTGGCAAATTGGCGGGGGCCGGACTCAACCCGGACTCGATTTACCTAGGAAAATCGCAAATTTATACCACTGCGCCAAAAACAGGGGGGGCAGGGCCACCCCTGGCCCTCAACATCCTTCGTCCCTGGTCCCCGCAGCAACGCGCGGGCAACCCCTCTAGTATATATATATATATATATATATATATATATATATATATATATATATATATATATATATATATAGGGTGGGGTTCCTGTACAAAGTGCATTTTTCGTACAAAGTGTGAGAAGTGTATATAGGCATTGTGTTTTTAATTTAGGCATGATGTTTTATGTTCCTTTGGCATAGTATTATATAGAAAAACACAAAAATTAACAATTTAAAACACTAATTAATGTATTCTCGATATGCAATCTAAAACACCATATGAAGAAAGTAATCAGTGTGTTTTAAATTTAATGTCTAGCATACATTTGATTGTGTTTTAAATTGTAACGTTTGATGCTTTTCTATATAAATCAATGCAAAAGGAATCAAAAACATTATAGCCAAACTTTAAAACACAATGACTATATAGACTTCTCACACTTTGTACGAAAAATATACTTTGTACAGGAACCTATACCTATATATATATATATAGGCTAAGTATAGAAAGAAAACCCACTCAAATTGAGAAAACCCGGGAAGCTCCTACTTCCCAAGATTTTTATTATCTGAAAAAAATTAGGGCATGTAATATACATGTTTTTAAGAGTTTTAGGCCAAAAAAAAGAAAAAAAAAAAATCCAAAAAGCGCTTAGTGGATTTAAAAAAAATAAATAAATAAGTTTTGTTGTGTAACATATGTTACACACTTTACAGACATGTAACATATGTAACACAAAAACTTATTTATTTATTTTTAAAACCCACTCGACGCTTTTTTGATTTTTTTGGCTCAAAACTCTTAAAAACATGTATATTACATGCCCTAATTTTTTCAGATAATAAAAATATCTGGAAGTAGGAGTTTCTAGAGTTTCCTCAATTTGAGTGGGTTTTCTCTATAACCAACCCCATATATATACACACACATATATATATACATACACACACACACACACATATATATATATATATATATATATATATATATATAAAATCGTCCAAACCATTGTGCATACGTATACTCATTTTACCAAGATAAACTAACCTATAGAACCCATGCACATACATATATAATCGGCTACATCCCCACAAATTCATAAACACACACATGATCACAAGTTGAATGACATATACCTACTTTGTAGGATCGGATTTTGACAAAGAAACAATATAATCACACAAGTATTGACGTATCAGGTGCGGAAACCCTGAATATCATGCAAAATGATAAAAACCGTAATCACAACACAATAAGAATCATTTTCAACTTGTTTTCATTAACTTTAATATCATAAAACGTTTACAGATTGAAATTAACAAAAACACCCACTTAAAGGTGTAAATGAACTCTCTAGAACACACACACAACTGACCAACTCAACTAATAACCATCACCAACTAACACCTATTTATAAACAATCTTATTCGACCTATCGTGAGGTCAAACAAACCTATTCGACCTTGTCAAGGTTCGAATCAAACATAAATCACTTTGTAGGATCGGATTTTGACAAAGAAACAATACAATTACATGAGTATTGATGTATTAGGTGCGGAAACCCTGAATATCATACAAAATAATAAAAACCGTAATCAAAACACAACAAGAATCATTTTCAACTTTTTTTCATTAACTTTAATATCATAAAACGTTTACAGATTGAAGTTAACAAAAACACACACTTAAAGGTGTAAATGAACTCTCTATAACACACACACACAACTGATCAACTCAACTAATAACCATCACCACCTAACACCAATTTATAAACAATCTCATTCGACCTATCATGAGGTCGAAAGAACCTATTAGACCTTGTCAAGGTTCGAATCAAACATAAATCACTTCATTCGACCCATTGGAATTTGGTTCGCCCCTTCGATAACCCGAACCAAATCAGCAAAACATGTAAACTTCAAAACTTCGGCGATTTCATCATTTGTAATCCAAAAGCTACAGACACAAATATGAAATATGCATCTACAAACTCCCCCTTGTCTGTAAATTGGTTTGTTTGACCTTGTCACGTCTTCCACAAACTTTAGCATATCTTTCGCCATCTTTGTCTTTCCAACTTCTTTTGTTTTAATGGTTTCTTCAACTTCAAAGCATGCTTTCCAAGCAACCCCTTATAGTCACAACCTGCGTTGACTTCAAATGCAAAGAAAGCTTAACAACAACTTGAAATCTCCATGCTTGTTCAATGTCAAGTGCGTAAAAGTGAATTAGATTATAATAAAGCATCTAGATATCATTCTTCGAGCAATTAATCAACCACATAGGATCAAATATCCTCAACTTTCTACATATCTTCTTTTTGTCTTCATTGTCCATTACAATCACCGCTTCATTCGCACCCTAGTCATAATACCAAAAAACAAAGTTCTTGCTTAAATCTTGTTCCATTGGCATTAGAGGAATTCTCTTCATACACACGGGTGGCTTATACTTCAACATCACATACGGTAGATTGTTATCTGGATTGATCTCTCTGTGAACTATTCGTTTAGGATACTTTGGCTTAATCATGTCCCATTTCGTCAAGCTCTCTCTCGTCATCTTCTTAGCCATATACTCAACCAATCCAGATGCACCAACCAACTCATGTCTACAAACATCGCGTACAACCCAGTAGGGAAGTCTTGATATCATGAAAGTGTCCAAAATACATAATGCCTCGTTCCCACTTGATACCGATAAATCAAAGCTGAGGAAAGAATTTCATGCTATCGCTCGTCCTTTGAAATATTGATTATGATAGCAGTAGAAATCTCCATGTATTGGTGGTTTTGGTCTGCTTTCATCTTCTTTAATTTTCTCAGATAGTTCAGTAAAGCATCAGACTTCTTTGTCACATTAGCTTTTTCACCTTCATCAAATAATATCTCATCAATAATCTTCTTTCCCTTTTCGTCTGCAACCTTCTCAGCTTCTCTCAGGACAGAATCATCAACCAACGGGACACTTGTGTTGTCTTTCACATTGTAATACTCTAGATACTCTTCATGTGAGATATCCTCAATTTCTATTTCGTGAACGTCCACGTTCGAATCATCGGAATGATGTCCTGGTTGTACAACTGGTAAGTCTGGAATTTCTTTTCACTGTATCAATTCCTCAAATGTAATACCAGCCTACTGAGCAACACCTTCAAGTATTTCTCGTGCAATTTCAATACTAACTTCACCATTCTCTAGTTCAGGCTCAGGATATTCAAGACAATACTTCATATCATCATTAACAATAATGTCTCAAAATCTGGTGGTGAATTTGGTTGAGACGTAACCTTTCTTCAACATCTTTTTCAACCGTTCATTATCAGCATCAGACACTTCTCCTTTTTCTTTCCTAGGGCTAGAGCTTGCTGACTTATCTTTCTTTTCCTTCTCTCTCGCTTCATACGAATACTTGTCAACATCATCATCATCATTATCATCAGAATCCGTTGAAACTTCGGCATCCATATCTTTATCATTATCATCACCATCATCTGAATCATCATGATCAGAATCTTCATAATCCAATTTCTCCTCCTCTTCTTCTTCCGAATCATCCGAATCATCAGCACCTTTTAACTGTGGTGCTTTCTGATACAAGTCATCTATAATCTTTCTCAATTTCTCATTCTCCTTTTCAACAGCCACGATTCTCTTCTCATTCTTCTTGTTTGATAACTGCAGCTTTGAATTCTCAATCTGCAAGTTGGTGACTTCTTCCTCTAACTTGTCTTGTTTCTCCTTTGACTTAATCACAATCTCAAGCATGTCTTTCTTGTTTTCCTTCATCTGCTTGATTTCATTCTCATGCTTGGAAAAGAACTTCATCATCTTTGAGATTTGTTGATTCATCAAATTCATTGCATCTTCAGAAATTGTTACAGAAGGTTGTGAACTGGTTTCGGTTTGAGGTTTGGAAGATGATGTTGGTTTGTTCAAGCTGGATAAGATACTCTTCAAAGATTTTGACACAGTATCTGGATTCTGTTGTGTGGTTGATTCTGTGGTTTTCTTCGTTATAACCACCACATTTTCACTAACTTTCTTTTCTTTGCTTGGGGTTCTTTACTTGGAGACTTGCTACTTGTTTGTTCAGATGAGGCTGAAGGAACCTTCTTTCCTTTCAGTAATACATCCATCTCCCTTTGTCTCTTCATTCTCTTTGTTTCTTTCTTTGACATCGTCTTGATACGTCCACGCTTTGTAGACATAGCTGCAACTAGAGATCAACCAAAATCAATATCTCCCTCAATGATCAAATTCTCATCAGTAATCATCTGCAGAAATCTGGGATACATGAGGAATTTGTCTGTCTTAGTTCCATCAAAGAACTCCTTCATGTGCTTGAATAACATCCACGACACATTCAACAGCTTGTTCAGAATAAGAGCTACCACCATAGAGCAAGTAGTATCTCTGAGCACATCAAATCCTCCTCTGATTGGGGAAAAAACATGTAGGATAACATGTATCAGGTATTTCAATGCCGGACACACATTCGCCTTGAATAACTGACAATTAGAAATCTTCCCCAAAGTTTCATCCTAAGAAAGCATCCCCTTTGAACAATCCATGGCAAAGTAACTGGATTTGTTTCTTCATCAGACAATCCCAAAGCTTTCCTGAAATCTTCTTCACCAACAAGTATGATATTATCTTGAATCTTGCTGTGAATCACTGTTTTTCCATCCCAGAAATCCATCTTTGCTTTTTCCCAATAATCCTTTTGATGATCCTTGTATATGGTATAAGGTTGGGTAATAGCATACACGATCCGAGATCTTTGTAGAAATTCAATCACCCCTCTAAATTCCTCGTACTTATCATCAACCTCTCCAATGAATGCACGACAATTGTGTTTCTTCTGAAATACAAGCTCTTTTGGTTCTTTGGATTCTGTCATTTCTTTTTGTTCAAAACAATCACACAAACATATTACACAATTAATCAAAAACGACAATTTTCAAAATTTTGGTCATTTAGCTTTGGTTCGACCTATCGAAGTCCCGAACCAAATTTTGAAAGCACAAATCAAACTTTAAAAACTCATTCGACCTTATAGATGGGTCGAATGAAAACTTTTAATTTTGAATTTTTGAAATAATTGAATTAGCTTGTTTTTGTCGAAAATTTTTGCTGCATTTACTTCTAACAACATCGACCAATACTGATTTACCATCAATTGCATCAATTAGATCTTAATCGATTGTTTTTATATAAAATTAGGGTTTGTATGAATCAAAATGTTAATCAAACACGTTAAACCCTAATTTTTGTATCTTCTCCCCCTAAAACAAACGATTAAGTGAAAACAACGATCAAAACATGTTACAATCATCAAAAATATGTCTATGAATCCAGTTTAGGTTTTGAACTGAAAATCCCCATTTCTGATCAAATACACGGTCAAAAATCCTTCGAAGTCCATGGATAGATACCTGTAAGATCAAGGAACACAATGATCAAGTCTAAAAATCAAATGCGAAATGTCCTTTTTAGAGAGAATTAGTGGGAGTAAAAGTAGTATCGAATGAATATGTGTGGTCGAATGAGACAGATAGGTATATATAGGGTCATTGGTTCGACCCTTGGTGAGGTCGAATGGAATTCACAATTTTCGGTTCGTGCTAACGAAAGCCTGAATAAAAAATTGCTGGTTCGAATGAATTGTTTAACTAACCAAGTTTCATTCGACCAAACCAAAGAGCACGAATCAATACAAAAATTTTCATTCGACCTAACGAAAGGGTGAATGGAAATTTTGAAATTCTGATTTTTACCAAAATGTCCAATTCGGTCCACATTTTGTCATTTTCAAACATTTAAACCTTCAAACTTTCAAACTTTTGATTTTGTGATACAAAACTCTGATTGATTTGTCAAACTTCCAGAAAATGATCATCATCCAACATCGGTTATCGAAAATAACGCAGAAATGTAAAATCTTTTGGATTTTCTGAATTTTATGCTAAAACACACAAAAATCTTTTTGAGTTTTGCATATAATGAAGAAAATCAACGGAAAGCAATAAACTTTTTGTGATTTTCCGGTAAGAGGATCATATCAGTTTACGAGAAATCTAATCACACCATTGTTCTGTTTCATTTTAACTTTACTGACTGTGTAACTTGGCAACTGCTGGTATCGTTGTCCATATAAGCTCACATGCAAACCGTTATGCAGTGCTTTAAAATGATACGCTTAAGGTGTATTAAAAACTAACTCACCTGTGGTTCCCACACACACGACATAGTCCCGTATCAAGGAATTTGCACAAAGATTCACCGTAACGCGTGATTATGCCGTTGTTATTTGTACATTACAAGGAATGAGGCACAAATGTATACAGGTCAGCAAATCAATGCTACAGAGTTACATGTGCACTCTACCAGGGTGAGGCTTATATCAATCATGATTTTCATCATAGATATGATACGATGCATTAGATAATCTTTGATCATCTTCATACATTTTAAGTTCCTCATTTGGTAACTTGGGTTTTGGCATTTAATCTTTTGTAAGATACCCTGACTAAATCTAGGTCATTACCCGTATTTGATGTATAAGGAACATCTATTGATACAGACGGATTTGGGTACTGTAGACTCATTCAAGATTGCTTCACTGGTTACTTCATCATTAGAAACTGTTGCCGGAGGAGTTACGGTATCATTAGAAACGTATCAGAAACATCTTGAAAACTTTCTTCCCCAGTTGAATTATTGACAAGAGCATTGGTATCATTAGAAACTGTTGCCGTAGGAGTTACGGTGATCAGACGCACCAATGGTGAAGTGACTGCGTTCTCACACTCGTAATAAAGTCATAAAATAGCTTCTTCAACCAAGCTTTCTTGATTGAATGACTCAAAGAGTTCTTTGTAGTCAAACATCCAATCAGGTCCAACACCGGGAGCATTTTAAGTGTAACGTTGAACATCCAAATTTTCCCACTCTTCAACACATTTGGTGTCACGTATCGAACAAAATAACCTTCTTCAGCTTTCGCTCCAAACTTCTCGATTGGATTAAGTATCGTACATGGCTCCCCAAATGGTTCTGAAAACTCCAAGTTCGACTTTCGTCTGTTGAGCAGCTCATATGAAATCTTTGCAAACTTCATCACTATCAACACACGGTTCAGTGTATAATAAGCTGCATGAATAGCTTCATTCTAGAAAATGAGCGGAAGATTAGAATCTACAAGCATTGTTCTAGCCGTTTCTATTAGGGTCCTATTTTTTCCTTTCTGCAACACCATTCTGTTATGGAGTATACGGTGCACTGTATTCATGATGAATTCCTTTTTCTTCACACAATGCATCCATCATCGAATTCTTAAACTCCGTCCCGTTATGTCACACCCCGACTTTTCCCTCGTCGGTTGCGACGTTTGGTGCCTTTGCCAACGCAGCGGAAAGTTGCATCTAAGACTCTTATTTCCTGAACGCCATTGCTAACCCTCTAGGATCCCCGATCCCAATACGTCGACTACTCCAACCGTGCCGTTACCAAAGTTTAAACCTGAAAGACATACTTAAAAAGTCAACATAAAGCTGGTGAGTTCATAAGTTTTGCAGAAATAATTCCACAAGTTTTTATAAAAGAGTTTCCGTAAGTCTGAAAAAATCATTCCCGTTAATACTATGTCATAAGAACGTTAGCTAGACGTTAAGTGTTTTTACTACTACGGTTGGGAACCCATTACTAAACATGTACCAAAAGATGAATCCAGCCCAGATTGACTGGGTTACCGATGCCTCGATAACCCAAGAGTTAGAGACAATATGCACCCGCCCGGCATCCCCGCCGTCGAGTGGGGCTTGTGAGGACCAATAGATCTATCCACATTTCCCTCGTTGTGCATCCCCGCACATTCATGGTTTCCCCCTGGGACTTTCCGTAAAAACCGTATAGTAACATAAAGTGCCCATAGTATAACATGACCTCTAATAAGTACGTAAGTAGCATGTTTCTCCCCCGAAAGCAAAACGGTAAAAGTAGGGCCGTGACACTCACGCGCCCATTTCATTTTTCAAAAACTTGTTCGTTTGGAATTCCTCAGGTTTTCATAAAAGAAGCATGTCTTCCACCCCGAAAACATTTATAAAACAGTAAAAAGTGGGGTCATAAACTCACCTTAATTTCCATGCTAAGCTAGCAAACAAGCCCGAAGCTTGACCGACTTCCTCGTGCCCTAATACAACAAAGGACACCTTAAAGTCTAACACATATAAACCTAGCCTATTATCCGGCTAAAAGATAGTTTATCCAACTATCTAGACTTGTGTGTATTAACTCGAGTACTAATATGCTTTAACTCGAGGAACCGATTGTGACTTATCTTATTTATGCGTTAACACACGACATAGTACCCCAGTTGTGCACTTGTCACTATTCGTGTGTACACCACGTTGGACTATTACTACGAAACGTATAACTTATCTTGTGTCAAAACTCATCTTATAATTATATTTTAGGAAAATACTCTTTGATAAAATATAAGTATAGTTATTTAAAACTGATCCATAACAAGTGTCGCTTCTTTTCCAAATCCGAACATTTAAGTTATTCAAAGCTTTGTTTCGCATAAAGCTTTCCCAAGTAAATCATACGTTTATATATTTTTCAATACGGACAATAAACATAGTTTCGTTGTCGAAAACCTTTCAAAAAGCTCGTCATACGATGTTTGGCAAAACTATATATATATATATATATATATATATATATATTTGTTTCAAAATATTGTCCGGGATTTACTTATTATTGTTAAACATATCTTTTGTCAAAACGTCACTATTTTGCATAACTACACTTATCATGACGCTTAGGGAACTTCGTTTATAAAAATATGCGACAATTCTATTTTCGTTGCGCCGTGGATTTTATAAAAATTTGGGCAGAGTTTCCTCTTTTTTTGTACAAACCAGGCGACACAAGTCGCCTACAATTTTCCCAAAAATCAATATCCAATACAAGACTTTATACGTTTCGACAACTTTTCATATAAACTACTTATTCATACAAAGACACGGCAATATATATATATAATATATATATATATATATATATATATATATATATATATATATATATATATTAGTCCAACCAATTTAGTCCGATATCGATTTTATAAGTCACGCCTTTTATATCCAATACCAATTGTCTGATATAATATATAGTTACCGTTTATTATTATTATTATTCGGTTCGTTCGCGAGTCAAAACTATTTCGTTCGAATCAATATATTTATATATATATAATATCCACAACAATAATACAAATACGAATTAAAGTATACCGATTCGTACGTGCGTGACCCGAAGCCACCTCGAACTACGTGTAGACCGGAACCAAAGTTTGACCAGCTTTGACCGCGTGTTGACCGAAGCTTGACCATCCAGACCTGACCCGAACAAGACCCGTACCGAACCCGATCTCGTATCGAATCTGACCCGAACACCAAAACCACCAAACTTTGATCCGAACTCAGATCTAACCCGAATGCAAACTCGAGGCCAGCTGTCGCGCGACTTGAACCCAACACCAAAACTGACCCATTCCTTTACCCGAGCCTAACCCACTGACCTGAGACCAAAACGAACACGAACTTGACTTGACCCGAGTGATCCGAACCACCAACAATCCACTTGACTCGGGCCGGACCCAACCTGAACCCACCACCGGACCACCACGAACCCCACCTCGTGACACTACCACCAGCCGCACCTACCACCGGAACCCACAAATCGAGCCACCAAGAACCACCGCTACCGTCCTCTTGAACCACCACCAACCGGACCCGACCAAGCATCTCCACCATCTTCAACCCTGACCCGAACCCGAGCCCTAAACAGACCCAGACCCGAGCCAACCTATCAAAACCCAACCCATTGGACCCCCTTGTACTGCTGCCGCCTTCAACACACAACCATAACCGGACCCAACCACAACAAACCCACACGAATGTACCTGTACAGCAACCGAACCACTTAATTGGGCCACCATCACCACCGAATCCACCATTAACAACCTCCACAAGTCATGGCGCACCAGATCTCGGGCCTCACAACCACCGCGCCACTTCGTCTTCTGCACAAAACCACACTGCCACCACCTCTGAACCAAGAACAACCACCCCTGTCCCCCTTTTCAGCGCCGCCACCACCAACAATGGTGGTGGCCGGCCGTTTATGTGTTCCAGAGAGAGAGGGAGACGAGAGAGTGAGAGAGATGGTAGAGAGAGAGAGAGCTCGGTGAGAGAGAGTAGAGAGAGTGGGTTTCAGGGGGGGGGGGGTGGCTGCAGAAAATGGAAGGGAAGGAGAAGGGTGTTTGCTTTTAT
Organism: Ambrosia trifida; assembly: GCA_028751855.1. NCBI lineage: Eukaryota > Viridiplantae > Streptophyta > Magnoliopsida > Asterales > Asteraceae > Ambrosia > Ambrosia trifida. The sequence goes on from CM054123.1 coordinate 140,716,377, forward strand.
AGTTAGGGTTTGGGGTAGGTGAGTTATACCGCGTGTCGAACCCGTATAAACGTAAAACGCCTCGGTTTCTATTTAGGCTCCATAATTAATTATAAAAAGTAGTCGGTTTTGTTTGAAATACAAAACCGATCATAAATATAAATATTTTCGATGTCCGACGCGTGTTTTCAGAACACGCGTTTAAATCGCGTTAATTAGATCGGTTGCAGTTTCAATTGTAAAAACGGTCAGTAAACGTTCGAAACTTAATAATTAGAAATATTTGTAATAAATATTTATTTTTAATCATAAAAATCACGTCAGTGTAGATCGAAAGTTGCCGGGTGTCACACGTTATCACTTCGGATTCTCTTAATCTTCAATCCATAGATGTTCTCCAAACGGGTAAACAGAATCTTCAAATTGTTGAACGTTTTGCTCTTGTGTTGCATGCACATCACCCACGAAAATCTAGAATTATCATCAGTCACCACAAGACAGTATAAATCTCCATTGATGCTTTTGCGCTTCACAGGTCCAAAGAGGTCCATATGCAAGCGTTCAAGCGGAATGCTCATAGAGTTAACTTTCTTGGGTCGGTGGGAAGTTTGTGTTGTTTTCCTTTCTTGCATGACACACATTTACCATTCAAATGAAAATGTTTTACATTTACGCCTTCAACTAATCCATTCTTCACCAAATTATTCATCTTTCTTAAATGAATATGCCCCATTCTTCTATTCCACATGATAGATTCTTTCTCAGTAGCCTTTGATAAGAAACATGTTACTTGGCCTTGTGTTGTTGTAGCCTTGCTCATGTCGAGAATATACAGATTGTTTACTCTCAGAGCCTTCAAAATGATGCATTCTTTTGGTATTTCAAAACCAGGCTTTAGGATGTAACACAATTTATCATCAAAATGCACAAAGAACTTCTTATTACAAATATGTGACACACTCAAAAGATTATAATCGATTTGTTTCACATACGAAATTTTCTCGAAACTTACAATCCCATGGCTAACACTTCCTTCCATCAGTATATACCCTCCTTTGTTACCAACAAAAGCAACATAATCTCCATTGATGTTCTTTATATCGAATAGGAGCGTCATGTCCCCTGTCATGTGCCCGGAAGCTCCATTGTCAACAATCCAAAGACTGCTAACAGGGCCAGCTGGAACTCCCTGCACCAATCAACAAATGATTAGTTTTTACGAGGGACCCAAGCCTTTGTGGTCTTGGGTCTTTGAGTATCAGCATTTGAGACATTCAAAGAAACATTCTTTTCAGAAGCATTCAAAACATTCAAAGAAACATTCTTTCGTTTTAGGAACAACTTTCACCGATTCTTTTGAGGTTGAAGTAGAACCTAAAGAACCCTTAGGTGACCAAGATTGCTCCGATCGTCTCAAGATATGAATTTGTGTTTGAGGTTTAGATTTAATATCCTTGGTTTTCATTGAAACGACCTTTGGAGGAGCATTCTTAGTTACCTTGTTTGATTTAGCAGACGAAGGTCCAGCGACTGACTTAGCAGGTGGTTTAGGATAAACCTTCTACTTATCATTCGATGTGTTCACCATTGGTTTATTTAATTTCTTCTCCATAGCAATTTGATTGCGATTGTCATAGACAATCTATTGGTTTCCTCTTTGTGGATAAAACTGTTGTTGAGAATAAAACTGTTTTTGAGGACAACCAGCATTCGAATTTCTATGGTTCTGTCTATACTCAACCTCATGCCTCTTGTGTCTCACATATGAGTAGTGTGCAAGTATATGCCCTCTCTCCCCACATTTGAAACATGCACGGTCTTTCTCAAAAGGATGAACTTCGTGATACTTAGCAAATCTGTTAATCGGGTATTGATCATCAATACACTTTCGTCTTAAACTCTGAAGAGCGGGCTCCAGAGAGTAAGCCGATTCAACAATTGCATTCACTTTGTTCACGGGTTTCACAAACTGAGTTACATGAACCTTTTCTTTCTTGGCTTCATGACCATACAGTTGTCTAATTAACTTTGGTGGAAAGTCATTTGTACTTTTTGATTTTGGAAACCAAATAGTACTTTCTTGCTAGATTTTAGCAATTTTCAAGTAATTGACAAACTGTATTGGGTACTTAGAGTCGGAAAATATTTGATCAGATCCTTGCATCCGATAAAATATTTTGACCGATTTGTCATCTGATTCTTTTGCATCACATTTCTTATCTGATGATGTTGGCTTAATTTCATCCTTGGGAGGAAGTTGAACCTTAGGTGCTGGATCGCACTGAATGTGATTTTCCGAAGGAATATCAGCATTCTTTTTCGTTTCATCTTTCTTAGAATCAGATTCATCATCAGATGCAGCTACCACCTTCTCATCATTCCCTCCCAGTACCGGTCTCACATCAGAATGCGGATGACCCACACTATAGGTGTTTGATTCGTTTTCTAATGCAGAATCAGACTTATCTGAACTCTCCGGTGTCACAACATCAAGGTTGTGATTCTCAAACAACATCGGGGATGGTACAGATTTGTAGTTGACACTGGTTGGAATGTTTTCCTTGTTTGTCTTTTCTACAATGTGGTCCAAAACATAAGCCACATTAAAGTAACTTTCTAGTTTCTTATTAACCTTTTCAGAAAAACCATTTGATTTTTGCCATTTCAAATTTTGTTTCTTCAATCTCATTGATATAGTTGTTTATGGAAATTTGTTTATTTGAAAGGGTTTTTGTCAATTCAAAAACATATTTCTTATAATTTTCTAAAGTTTTATTCAAAGTTCTCTCATTTTTACGAAAAGTTTCAATTGCGGTTTTAGCATTATCCAAATCATATCTCAAACTCAAAATCTCTCCTTCAAGTTTATCACACTTACTAAGCAAAGTAACACAATCATTGCATTTAGGAAGTGAGTTAGAACTTACCAGGTTAGTCGAGTCTGTCATGACCGTAAGAGCAAATTGAGCTTCATTCCCAGAGAAAAACTTGGAGTAATCCACTTTGGTAAAAGCATCGTCTACCATGCACGACTTGTTACTGATCAGAAATTCGGCCTCTGCAAGAAGTTGCTCTACATCATCATCAAGTGAATCAACACTCCGGCTCATGTTCATCACAAACTTCACTAACAGATTCAAGAACCATCTCAGACACAGTTTCCTCCACTACCGGTTCATCCACAATCTCAGTCATAATTTCTTCAACAACCTCCTCTTTCACCAATTCTTCTACTTTCACCGGTTCCTCTTTCACAACTTCTTGAGCAAAACATGCAACGTTACCTCCATAAATCTCTTCAACACCTAGTTGCATATCGTTCCAATTAAAGCCCTCATCTTGCTGTATCACCAACGCTTGGTTTTCATTTTGGTTTTGGTTGGTTGAAGTGGTAATTGGAACAATGGTCCTTTCACGGTTAGGTGTGTTTTGAGTTTGGTTAGGTGTGGATATTTGTCTTTGGCTGGAATTTTGCGAGGTATTTTGTCGGGTTTGATAGTTTCTTAGATTTTGAAAGTTGTTTTGGTTTTGACGGTTTTGGTAGTTTGAGTTGAAATGGTTACGGTTTCCTTGTTGTTTGGGTTTGGTGCATTCCTGAGCAAAGTGACCTTTTGTTCCACAATTGTAACATGTCACCTTTGCTTTGTTGAAACCATAAGTAGTGTTCGGTGATGTAGCAAGATCAGTTCAACCCGTTCTCTCCATAAACTAGGTTGCTCTCCTCACAACACTAGCAAACGCCCATTGAATATCGATTAATTCTATCTCTTCTTTATCAATATGTGAATAGTCCTCATTTGTCAAATTGGTAACAATTGTTGTTACCAATTTGACTTGCTACAAGTCCATTATAAGAAGAAACCATAGCAAAAACTAAAGCAACATGCTTTTGAGCTACTCCATTGTCACATAGTTCATGTTAGATGTCTCTAACACGATGGAACTTGATATACGTTAAATTACACATATAAAAATCCACGTTTAACTCCCATTTTAATACGTTTTTGACCTTATACACAGGAATTGGTACTTATTTGGGTATCTTTACGATTTCAGGTCTTAAACGATGTCCCGGAAGCACAACAGAAGGAAAAACGGAGATTTCGGCACGCAAACAGCACCTCAGGCCCTGTGAGCAGCCGCACGCTTCCCCAGATATTTTTGGGAACCTTCTAGAAGGCCTACGTCATCATGCAGCAACTCGTCCACTTGTTTGAAAAGTGAGCGGCCGCTCACAGGCCCTGTTCTTCTATAAAACCTCCATTTCAGCCACTGATTGAATGTTGGATCCTTGAGGAACGTTTTTTGGCGATTTTTGGGGCTTTTGAAGTGCTACACAGGCGTGGAACAAGCTCGGGAATCCATCCCACATCATCCAATCCATCTGTTTAGCATTTGATATGGTTTGATCCTTTAAACATTTATGATCCGAATCTGATTTTTGTATGCTATTTTGATGTTGTTATAGTTAATCGTACGCCTACGGGCAAGAACAATAGTATGTAGTATGTTAAAACAATCATTTGTGTAGTTAATCATGTCTTGTATTAATTTGGCGTTTTTCACGTTTAGATCTTGATGATCATAGCGCAACCTTGTTTCATTGTTATTGGATTTGTAGTTGTGTTTGAATGAAAAACCGTCCGTTTAATCGTCCAGTAGTAAACTAGTTAACTTGTTAATAAGTTTACGCCATGAAACTGTAACCGGGTATTGGTTTGGTTAAAGTCAGTCGAATAACGGTTAAAAATGCTTACCGGCACGTAAAAGGGTTTTAAAAGCATAATGGTGCCGTTACTGATCTTTGACACCATTAATGATCTTTAGTAGTTATTTTGGTAAAAATAGCGATCTTATTAGATCTGTGTTCAAAGTTGGTAAAATGGAATAGGTTGTGAAATGCTCTACTTTATGCTAGTTTAGGTGGCTGTATTGTGTATTCGGTATCGCTTTCCTGAATTAGTGAGGTTAGAAAACTCTTAACAGATGACTAACTTATCTTTAGAAGATCTGCATGAGATCATATCAGCTGCTTGCTAATAAACGACTTGAAGTGGTTAACGTGTGTATTCGTGTTAGCTTTCTGTATAGTTGTAATGTTTGGATGCCTGAAAGGGACACTAACTGTCGGAGAATGGGAATGTTGATCACACGCCTTTATTTTATATGATTTGTAGATGACATGCTAGGGTTGATATATTATAGTCTATATAGTTATATTTTCAATTTGGAGTCTTACTTGTGTTATTTATATGTTTTAGAATTAATTTAGTTATAAACAAACTTCAAACTATCTTTTTCTACTGGTAAATGGGGGACAGAGTTTTAGTACCATTGCTCCGCGCGCGTCCATGGATCGATATCTGGCTCTTATCTGTACATTACTACATATATGACAGGGTACACTTGCCCTATTGTGTGTGTTTTAATATTAAGGTCTAAACCATTTTTATAAATATTAAAGCAAAACATGTGTTATTTCATTGTAAAATTAAGCGTACTAGCGCGTACGTCAAGTTTTTGGCGCCGTTTCCGGGGACGCGACGAGCATTAGGAACGAACCGAGTCAACTTTTTACGAGTGTACATGCTTGTGAATACTTGTTTATACTTCGTTGATTCGTTATTTCATTCATTTATTTGCATATATGATTATTTGAATTTTTATTTACTTTATCTGTCTGTAGATATTTTGAATTGATTTTAGATTGGTTAATAGGTTTGCATATAGATTCGTTCATTTATCTGCTTATAGGATTGTTTGATTTGATTTTTCGTTCATTAGGGTGTTGATAGATTTAATTTATTGAATATTGGATTAATTGGTTTGTCTATGAATTTGATTTGTTCTTTATTTGATTAGTTAGATTTATTTGTTCGTATTTGGACTAATTATTAATTTCATTCTTTGTATAGTTTTAGGCTTAGTCTGCTTATTTCTGTTCATTCTGTTGATTTTATTAGTTTTTATTTGATTTTCTTGAGTATATAGCTTTCCGTTATTTTCGTATGTATTTATGGATTGTAAATTTTATTTATTCATTTTTCTGTCTTTTATCGCCTTTTGGGTTTGTCATATATTCGCCTGTTGCAACTGTATCATTCTTACATGTAGGTTGATGTCCGCGAACCCTGGGCCTTCTGGTGATCTTTCTGACGAGGAGCGAAGGCGCCTAAGGAGAAGCGAGAGGATTATACTTCATCAATTGCGTCTTGTTTCTGATATTCTTATTTCTGCTCCTATAGTTGAGGTCCCAATTGACGAGGCGAGGCACGATCTGGCTGACGACGAGGGGTCGGAAGCCCATAGTGACATTATCATGGCGGACGATGACATTTCGCTTAATGATAGTGGTCGTCCAGGAGGGGATGGACTGGCGCCGAGTATTGTCCGACCGGCTATTTTGGCAGACCATTTCGAGATCAAATCTAGTATCGTTAATATGATACAAAACTCGGTGCAATCGGTGGACTGGAGCATGAGGATCCAGGCCGACATATTGCTGCATTCTTAGAGGTTTTAGCCACCTTTAAGATGACAGGCATCTCCGATGATGCTATCCATCTGAGACTCTTCCCATTCTCACTGCGGGACAAAGCCCGGACTTGGCTTCTGTCACAACCCGCAAGGTCGATCACGACTTGGGAAGAGTTATCACAACAATTCATGCAGCAATACTTCCCTCCTAAAAAGACTCAAAAATTGAGGAATCGCATCATGACATTTCGTCAAGATGACGAGGAATCACTATACACAACGTGGGAGAGATTCAAAGACCTACTATTAAGTGTCCCGCACCATGAGCTTTCCAAAAGACATTTGGTGCACACGTTCTATCAGGGGCTCAGGTATGACTCTCAGGAACGCCTTGATGTATATGCTGGGGGAGACATCGGAACAAAGTCCCCTAATGAAGCATAGGCCATTATTGAGAAGGAGTCCCAGAAGTCTAAATCTCGAAAGAGTGACCGATCAAGGTCTTCATCTGCCCGATCGGGTGTACATGCCGTGGATAACTACACGACCATTTCTGTACAGATTGAGGTGCTGGCTACGAGATTTGACAGATCTCAACAAAGTGTAGCGCAGGCCCAATGTCTGTGTGAACAGTGCGAGGTATCTCACGAGCCTGGCTCGTGTGCTCAGGGGGTTATGTATACTGGCCACGAGGATGTGGCTTACATGGGTAATCAGTCGAGACCCCAAAATAACCCCTACAGTAACACATATAATCCGGGTTGGAGAAACCACCCAAACTTTGGGTGGAGATCTGGTACCTGTAACCAGAACCCTCTCGGATTCCAGCAGAGAGCCACTGCACCACACCAATCCCACCAATCCCAACAGTCACAACAACAACAGCCTTACCGATCTCATGGCCAATCCTACCAATCTAGACCGAACCAGTACCAAAACCAGGGCGCTGGGGGCATTTCCCAGCAGCACGTCCAGGGTGGTACGTCTAGGCTGGAGGAAATGATGTCTCAACTCCTCACCAACACCATGAATTCCATTCAGATTGCCGAGCAACGCTACCAGCAGCACGAGGAGCGCTTCTCCAATTATGAGGGTGAGATGAGGGGCCAAAAGGCGTCCATGCAGGCCATTGAAAATCAGGTTGGGCAGATGGCAAAGATGATGTCTGAGAGACAGCAGGGTGGTCTCCCAGGCAACACTAAGCCATATCTGAGGGGGCATGTAAATGCCATTATGACGAGGAGTGGTAAAACCACGGGACCGACACATCGGGCTCACCACCGATCACTGAGATGGTCTAGACTGAGTCTTCGGACGAGGTGCATGCTAGGCGAGTCCCAACAAGTATAGCACAGTTACCGAAGCCAGTCACTAACTACACTCCTCTTGTTCCATATCCTGGCTGACTTAGGAAGCAAAAGGACGAGGCCCAGTACGGGAAGTTTCTTGAGCTGTTCAAACAACTACATATAAACATCCCGTTTGTGGAAGCCTTGGCCCAGATGCCTAAGTATGCCAAGTTTCTGAAGGACATCCTCACAAACAAGCAAAAACTGGAGGACCTGTCCTGTGTGCTCTTGAATGAGAACTGCTCTGTAATTCTACAGAATAGACTGCCCATGAACATGGGAGATCTAGGTAGTTTCACCATCCCTTGTCTGATAGGGAACATGTCTTGCAGTAATGCACTGGCAGACTTGGGTGCGAGCATTAACCTTATTCCTTATAAGGTTTTTGAGAAACCGGATCTGGGTGAGCCTTCACCCACCAGGATGAGTATTCGTCTTACTGATCGTTCAATCAAATATCCTCGGGGATTTGTTGAAAATATGCTTGTCAAAATTGATAAATTTGTATTCCCGGTGGATTTTGTCATCCTTGATATGGATGAGGACTCTAAAGTGCCTCTGATCCTAGGACGTCCTTTCCTTAACACGGCGAGGACGATTGTTGATGTGGCTGCGGGCCAGATCACGCTCCGGGTGAATGATGAACATGTGACTTTTGATGTTCAAAGGTCGATGCGTCATCCCGAGAGTCAGGACAACACACTATACTATCTTGATATAGTAGACCAGTGTGTCAGTTCTCACTTTCTAGGCATGATAGAGGGGGATGTTTCGGGCACACATCTGTTATGTAGGGACTTAGATGGCATTATAAAGGAGGGCCATAGAGATGAGCAGCCGGTCTATCAGATCGGTGATGATAGTTCCCAGAGCCCGGGGCGTTTCGTGGAGATTGAGCGTGAGGAGAGTGATAAGTCGAAGCTGTTTGTTGAGGATCCACCGTCTTTGGAGCTGAAGGAGCTCCCACCGCATCTCGAGTATGCATTTCTTGACGAGGAGGGTCGTCTGCCTGTTATCATTTCATCTTCTTTATCTGCAGTTGAAAAGAGCGAGTTGCTCAGAAACTTCATAAAAAGGCAATCGCCTGGAAGATTATGGACATCAAGGGGATTAATCCCTCATTCTGTACTCATAAAATCTTGATGGAGGATGTCCATAAGCCTTGTGCGCAGCACCAGAGGCGTCTGAACCCGAACATGCAAGAAGTTGTTAAGTCCGAGGTCATTAAATTGCTTGATGTTGGATTGATATATCCGATCTTAGATTCTGTTTGGGTGAGTCCTGTACACGTTGTGCCCAAAAGGGTGGCATGACGGTGGTTACAAATGATAGGAATGAATTGATTCCTACAAGGACTGTCACGGGGCGGAGAGTTTGCATTGACTACCGCAAGCTCAATAACGACACCCGTAAGGATCACTTCCCGCTTCCATTCATCGAGCAGATGTTGGAACGACTGTCGGGGAAGTTGTATTATTGTTTCCTTGATGGTTTCTCTGGATACTTTCAGATCCCTATCGATCTTGTGGACCAGGATAAGACGACTTTCACATGCCCTTTTGGCACATTCGCCTACAGGCGTATGCCATTCGGGTTGTGCAATGCGCCGGCGACCTTCCAGCGTTGCATGGTTTCCATATTTCATGACATGATCGAGGACTCCATAGAGGTATTCATGGATGATTTTTCCGTTTTCGGGAGTTCTTTCCGTCAGTGTCTGGGGAATCTGGAGCGGATGCTTCAGAGGTGCGAGGAGACCAGTCTTGTGCTAAACTGGGAAAAATGAAACTTCATGGTGAAGGAAGGAATAGTCCTAGGGCATAAGGTCTCCCAAAGTGGGTTGGAGGTTGATCCTGCTAAAGTAGATATCATTTCTAGGCTCCCTCCACCCACCTCTGTCAGAGCGATCCGCAGCTTTTTGGGTCATGTGGGTTTTTACAGGCAATTCATCAAAGAAAAATCGCCCGTCCGATGACCCGTCTATTGGAAAAGGATGCACCATTTGTGTTTGGTGCAGAATGTTTGAAGGCCTTCGGGCTTTTAAAGTGTTTGCTTGTGGAGGCCCCCATATTGGTAGCACCTGACTGGGAGCTGCCATTCGAGATCATGTGCGACGCGAGTGACTTCGCGATAGGGGCGGTCTTGGGACAGCGGAAGGACAAGCACTTCCACCCGATCTACTACGCTAGTAAGACTCTTCATGATGCGCAGGAACATTATACCATGACTGAGAACGAGCTTCTAGCTGTAGTGTTTGCATTCGACAAGTTTAGATCATATTTGGTGCTGTCGAAGACCATTGTCTATACAGATCATGCAATGATCAGGTATCTGTTTAGCAAACAGGACGCGAAACCGCGCCTGATTAGATGGATCCTGTTGCTGCAGGAATTTGATATAGAGATTCAGGAGCATGATGATGACGAGAACTCCGCGTGGGATACCATTAATGACAATTTTCCCCACGAGTTCTTGATGAGCGTCGAGTCAGTGGAAGATGTATCGCCATGGTTTGCGGATTTTGCCAACTACCTCGCGTGCGGGATCCTTATCAAAGGATTATCGCACCAGCAAAAGAGGAAGTTCATCGCAGACTTGAAGCATTATTTCTGGGACGACCCATTTTTGTTCCGGGCCGGGGCGTATCAGCTGATTCGCCGTTGCGTGTTCGGGGTAGAGGCGACGCAGATATTGCGCGATTGTCACGAGGGGCCTACCGGAGGTCACCATGGAGCGAACTACACTGCTAAAAAAGTGTTAGACTCCCGGTTTTACTGGCCCACACTTTTTCGTGACGCTCAGATATTGGTCGGTGCATGTGATTCGTGCCAGAGGGCGACGAACATATTGACACGGGACCAAATGCCGCAGAACCCAATCCAAGTCTGTGAAGTCTTTGACATTTGGGGCATTGACTTCATAGGACCATTCCCCTCCTCACGGGGCAATCGATATATACTCGTGGCAGTTGATTACGTGTCAAAGTCGGCCGAGGAACAAGCCTTGCCCACGAATGATGCCCGAGTTGTTGTGAGGTTTGTTCGCAGCTTGTTCTCACAGTTTGGTGCCCCAAAGGCACTAATTAGTGACCGTGGTACGCATTTCTGCAATGCGCAGCTTGATCGCGCGTTAGCACGTTATGGTGTGCACCACAGGTTATCCACCCCATATCATCCGCAGACAAGCGGTCAGGTGGAGGTCACTAACTGGGGTTTGAAGAGAATCCTTGAGCGGTCGGTAAATCAAAACCGCAAGGATTGGGCTGACAAGCTAGATGACGCGTTGTGGGCCTTCAGGACTGCCTACAATACGCCTATTGGGACGACTCCCTTTAGGCTTGTATATGGCAAAGCATGTCATCTCCCAGTCGAGCTTGAGCATAGGGCATTCTGGGCTCTTAAAACAGCGAATTTGGATCTGAAGACCGGCGGTGAGACCCGTTTCTTGCAGATCCATGAACTGGAGGAGCTTAGGCAGCAAGCCTATGAGAGCTCGATTTTGTATAAAGAGCGCACCAAGAGGTTGAACGACAGTCGCCTGAAACACCGAAAAGATTTTCAGGTAGGCGACCTGGTCCTACTTTACAATTCTCGTCTGCGTCTTTTCCCTGGAAAGTTAAAATCCCGATGGACAGGACCGTACACCGTTAAGGAAGTATATCCTTACGGAACTGTCTCGACTGAGAATTCAGAGGGTTTGATTTTCAAATTCAACGGTCATCGCCTTAAAGTCTACAACGACGGACCGGATGACCAATCCGTGGAGGTAATCGACCTCTACGCCCCACACACTAAAAAGTGTGGGGAAGTGAGTCTAGCTAGCGACTCGTTAATAAATATAGCACGGCGTGTATGGGCGCGCCAAAATTGTACAAATGTTAATAGCTTAGAGTAGTTGTAGTTAAATCGCTTAGTTTCTAACTTGTTTGTTTAGTTTGTTTTTAGTCATTTAAGGTTTGATTCACGCCTTGTGATTGTGTGGATAGTCCCTTCAAAACCATGGTATTATGCTAGGAAGCGTCTCAAAACAGGTATGTAGTTGTTTGTGCCGAAACAAAGCGAGTGCAGGCGATTTTGGAGGCGAAACTGCAGCAAAAATCCACAATCAGCTGCAGTGAGCGGCCGCTCACTGGCACCGAGCGGCCGCTCCAAACGCCCAGATCTTGAAAATAAAAATTGAGCGGCCGCGCGCCGGGCTTTGTTCGAAAAAACTGAGGGGCAAAAGGGGTATTTCACTTCAAAACTGAAAAATGTTAACCCTAAAAACTATCAATCGGCCGCTCAGTCTCATAACACACCAAAACTTCCTTGCACTTGCTCTCAAGAACACCCAAACAAAACCTCTCAATTCCACACCAAAATCTTCAAATCAAGGTATGAATCTTCCTCTTTCTTGTTATTTTCCTTGTTCTAGTGTAATGTAGACTAGATTTATCTAATCTTTTCATGATTTTTAGGGTTATTTCATAATGTTTAACAAACCCTAGAATTGCTTGGATGGATTGTTTGCTTTGTTAGTGTAGATTAGTGGTTGATTATTGTCCAAATCTTTGAGTTTTTGGGTTTTCTTCATAATGTTTAAAACAAATCCGAAAATTTTTACGCTTTGTGTGATTTTGTAACCTTATGTTTAGTATTGTTTAGTATGTTTGTAGATTAATTTCATTATAGGGTTGTATGCTAGTGTAGATGTTAATGTAATTTAGGTTTGTTGTTGAATTTTGGGATCCTTCTTAATTGTTCAAAAATCCCCAAATTCATCATGTTTTAGGTTGTATGTTATTGTTTAGTTTTCTTAATTTTTGGGGATTCTTCATAATGTTTAACAAATTCCCAAATTTTAAGGTTGTTAGTTATTAGATGGTAGTTTAGAGTTGTGTTATTCATGAACTTTGGGGCGTTCTTCATAACTAAACAAACGCGCCCCAAATTCGATGATTACTTCATAAATATTTGGGCTTTAAACACTTTGCGCTAGATAACTTAAAGTTAAGATGAATTGCAAAATAATGGCGCGTAGGTGTTAAAATTCCAAATTCGTTTTAAACACTTCATAATTGTGCAAGTTCGGCCATTCAATCGCCTAAGTTAAATAATTTTTCAAAAACCAAGTGCTTGAATGGCCGCTTTTTGAGTGCATTGGGCGAAAACACTGAAAACCGGGCAAAAGCCAATGCACGGGAGCGAAAACAGGGCTGCAAAACACATTCTGGCGCGCGCAGACACTGTGAGCGGCCGCTCACTCCCTGTGAGCGGCCGCTCGAAAGCTCTGAGATGAATTTTTGAATTTTTATTTCGCGCATTTTGGGTCCGGGTCCTATTCCTTTGATTATAACTGACATATTTTAGCATTTTGATGCAGATGGTGCACCACTTTCTACAATTCAATCCAGCAGACCCGCGAGAACGCGGGTGCATCGAAACCTTCAATGAATTGTGGGAGCGAAGGGGTTCTATCGCCACTCCACGAAGGATATGTTTTGACACTTTGGCTGAGCTGAACCAAGAGGAGAGGTTCCGGGAGTGGATGGACCCACACATGGAGAACTTGTTGTCGATTGAGGAACCGGTTTTTCAGGAGCTTACCCTCGAGTTCTTCTCCACCTTACGCTACCACAGGCCGCGTAAGAATGACTAACCGGATTTTCAAAAGAATACGCGCTGGGGATTACAGTTCCGTTTATGTGGGGAATGGCGTGACATTTCAGTCGCGGAGCTAGGTCTCCACCTTGGGATCTATACTGAAGAGGAGAACTTGGATAATAGCTTCAATGAAGCTATGTACAAGTTCCCGGACGACCACGTAGCTAGAAACGCTTTTTGGGCTGAATTAACGGGGGAACAAAACTATAACCCCCAAAGTGCCAAGGCGTCCCAAATCATTGACCCATTGCTACGGGTGTTTCAGAAGGTCCTATGCGGGACCACGACTGCAAAGAAAGAAGATTCCACCGGCTGCCCCACACCTGATCTCTTATTTCTGTACGCTCTCGTAAGTGATGTACCAGTTAATCTTGCTGCAGTTATTGCATCTTTTCTCAGTACAGCAACAGGTACAAAACCTGGGAGCATGATATATGGTGGGAGTACGTGACTGCATTGGCAAACGGAATGGGGTCTTTAAGGCAGCACGAAGGACACTGACCAGGGTTCCCGGTGGATCTAAGCTGGACATGGACGTACTCCGACACATGAGGATCGTCCATGAGTACGACAGCGGGGAAATCAGGCTAAAGGGTAAAGACCGATCGATCTGGAACCCATTGCCAGCACACCAGCCACCACCACAGCAGCAGCCGCAGCAGCAGCCACACCAGCACCAGCCCGAGCAGCAGCAGTTCTAGCAGCAACACTACCATTACCAGCACCCTCAGGCCTTCTATGATGACTTTGGCGCGTTCAGAAATGAAACGCGTGATACTTTGTATCAGCATGGCGAGTCCCTGCAGCATCAGGGTGCGACCCTCGACTACCTCATCACTGAGCTTCACGCTTGTTTCCCGAACCACTTTGGGAATCCCCCACAAAGGGGACATCCGGGGGACAAGCGGAGGCGAGGTGGTGATGTGGCGGGATCATCTGGGACTCACCATGATGATGAGGACTGAGGAGTGGCTGGTAGGCTGGTAGTATTTTGTTTATCTTATATTTTGTTGATACTATTATTTGGGTGCGTGCACCCAAGACATCTTTTCTTGATTCTATACTCATACTATTTACTTTTTTGCATTTTAAATTTCAGTAGTATTTGCTTGGTTTGAATAATTGTGATGATGAATGGATGTGTTTGATGTGTTATGCTTTTGTCAAGAATGGTGATAGTGCAGGAAACGGTGAGCACCAGTATGGATGCTCAATAAGGTCACCATGCTTTTCGGGTTATCACAAACAGGGGAGTATTATTCTCCTTTTTCGCACAAATAGTTAGCTATTTCATAAATGCTATCTATTTCTCACATTGGGGACAATGTGACGTTTAAGTGTGGGGAGGGATTATATCTTGTTCTCTTGTCCTCTCGTATGTATATCTATACTATACTATAATGCATATAGGAAGGGCACCTTAGTCATTTTACTCGATTTTCAACATATACAAAGTATTAAAGCATATTGTACAACCATTTAAAGCATAAATGTTAAAAATTGTATTGGTGGGTTTTTCAAACACCCCTGAAATCTATTAAAGCGGGATAAAGCTAAAAAGATCACTTTCAAATTTTGAATCCCAATAGTTTGTATAGAGAGATAAGGGATGGAGATCTGTAAATGGTGATAAAGAGAGAGACAAAGAGAGAGAGAGAGAGAGAGAGAGAGAGAGGGAGGGAGAGAAAATGGAGAGGATAAATCAGCTATTGCCTCTAGCCAGCCACCTCACTCCGGCTATAGCAATGATGAACTAGGGTTCTGATGACCATGTCTACTTGAAATCCAGATGAGATGGCAGTCGTTTTGGGCTGCTAAGGTTCTATCACGAACCCAGGAGGCTAAACGACTCAAGAAGCCAAAGAGGTAACGGTGGTAAGATTACTGATTGCAGTAGCGTGATATCTTTTTCCTATCGCCTCTTTTAAATATTTTCTTTTGCTTTCCGTTTTCAGGTTGTTTAATCATCCGAGGCTATTTTATTTGTCTTTTTTTGTCACTTGAAACCTTAATTCATTTATGGAGGAAGTAAGTGGACTTTTTTCGTTCTGATTAGTTGTAATTATTGCTTAGATTGAGTTAATTTGACTTCTGAATCTCTAAAATGTTATGTGCAATTTGAATCCAGATCTTGGTGTCGTTTGGAACACAACAAAAATTGATTTTGTGGTTCCAATAACTGGTAATCTTGTGTGTGAATGAAGAAGTTAGGTGACGGCTGGTTAACATAAATTAGGGTTATCATTTGTTAACAGACAAGTTGAATGGAGAAAGAAGTATAACAAAAGTCAAAGTTTAATTGACATGAGGGAAGGTATAATCGAACCGATAACTTAGCTAACAATATAGTTTGTTTATATTAATAAATGCAAATATTAGAGAAAATGCACAAAGTAAGTTTATGGTTATATTTGCAATCTAATGTTTCACTTGAGTAAAAATGGAACATATCAAATGGGTCGAACGGGTCAGAAGAAACATGAAGTCGAAAAGTTGTAGCATTGAAACCGGTACCTCCTTTTGTTTTGTTGTATGCTCTTATTTCTTTGTTGCATGTTAAATTGATATTTTGACCTGAGAGCACCAATAAGAAATATTGAAACTAATTCTTTTTTTCAGTGCATGAAATTTGTTGGATGACAAGAATCAAGAAACATAGTCGAGGCTGTGAAGTAGCTTTTGAAGAGTTTGACAAGGTTATATCTTACTATGTTAGCCTTTTTGTTTCTTAAAGCTGAATGTCATCATATTTGTGACTAAAAATGTTATCTGGTGTCCAACAAGTTTTTTTATTTTCATAAGCAAACAAAGGTGGATGAGGTGAACCAAAAAAGACTAAAATTTTAATAGAGAAAATGACAAAAAAATGCCCTCCTTGGTGAAAGAAAGTAGAGGGTCTCTTGGTTTAAAAAAGCACGAGTATATAATCAACTAGGAACACTGAACGTCTACTTTTTCTCTCCGTTCATTTTCTCAGGGACTCTCCTTTCAACGTCTACTTTTTCACCGGCGACTCTCCCTTTCGCCGGAAAATTAGACCTTTTCCTTCTTCCTTTCTTTGCAGGTACGTCTTCCACCGTAGGTACGGATCCGGCGACTTCCATCCCAGCGAGCGTCTTCTTACACCTGTCTCCCAGTGAGCGTCCCTGTTTTCTCAGGGACAATTCAGGCCAAGTCTACTTGTACAAGTGCGAATACCAGCAACTTCCAAGGCGCCCACAAACAGGATTAAGCCCACCCAGTTTCAAGAAGCTATCCAGCGACCTCCGACCAACGGAAACGAACTCCGACCAGCGGAAACCCACCCACGTTCTGGTTAGACCGGACAAAATCGCGAAGAACAACTACAAATTTTCCGGCTACTCGAAGAAACAACGGCTATACCCAGGTGCTTTCTATCCAAGAGTATACATATATCGTTTTCTATATATAAATTATCAGATCTATTATCCTGTTTCATCATTTCATCTGTTTCCACTGCTTTGAACGGCCACTTTGCCGCTTCCATCGCCGGGATCCTGGCTAATTTGACTCTACAAAGTCAAACAGTCGCTTTTTTTTAAAGGAAAATAATAATAATAATCAGTAAAAAAAAAAAAAAAAAAAAAGCCAAATCAGATTGTAACTTAAAAATTATTAACAAAAATAAAAGTTGTGTTGTCAAAAATAAAAGAACTTTGGTTGTCTTTTGTAATATATTATACTACCACTATTGTGTGCTTCTAGTTATACACTATAAACTGTTACTCACACAAGGTGCTTACTTTTGTTTTCGTTGAATTGTCGGATAATTACTTGTAAATATAGACGGAATAGGTCATGATGGTTCCTTGAGATTGTGTCCAAAGACGAGGGGTGCAGGTAAGGGAAAGAGTAGGGGGTATAGCTTACGTGTAGCTTCTTGGAATGTAGGAACTCTAAGTGGTAAATTGTTAGAGGTGATAGATGCACTTAAGAGACATAAGGTTCATATAGCATGCCTGCAAGAGACTAGATGGAAGGGACATAGAGGGAATGAGCGAAATGGGTACAAGTTGTTATATTCGGGATCTGATGGGGCAAAAAATGGAGTAGGATTTCTAGTGGCGCTGGATTTGCATAAGAAAGTGATTGAGGTGAAACGACTCAATGATAGAATTATGTTGTTAAGGCTAGTGCTAGGTGCGGAAGTAGTAGCAGTGGTCTCTGCTTACGCACCACAAGTAGGTTTAGGAGATCAAGAGAAGAGAGAGTTTTGGGATTGTCTAGACGGGGTTTTGAGAGCCATACCCATAGAGGAGAAAATTTTTATAGGAGGTGATTTTAATGGACATATTGGTAGGGATAGCAATGGCTTTCAGGAGGTCCATGGGGGCTTTGGCTTTGGGGATAGGAATGAACCGGGCATAGACCTTCTAGAATTTGCGGTGGCCCATGACCTAGGCATTGTAAACTCGTTTTTCAAGAAGAGGGAATCGCAGATGATCACTTTTACTAGTGGAGGACGTAACACACAAATAGATTATATATTGATGAGGCGTCAAGATCGCCAACGGTGGAGAGACTGCAAGGTGATCCCAGGAGAAACAGCAGTGGCTCAGCACCATTTACTAGTAGCTGACGTAGTCCTAAGAGATAAATTGACTACAGCGGAGAGAAAATTCCAACCTAGAATACGTTGGGGCAATTTAAAAGGCGACAACATTGAAGTGTTCAGGGATAAGGTCATCTCGACGACTGCGACGCAATTGGATGGTGATGGTGACGCAAATCAGATGTGGGAGGCAATGGCGAATACTATTACTCGTGTGGCGAAGGAGACTTTAGGGGTCACAACGGGGAGGACAGCGGGGAGCAAAGAGTCCTGGTGGTGGAATGCGGATGTGCAAATCAAAATAAGGGATAAACAAAAGTGCCTTAGGGAGCTGTTGCTGACCACTGACGAGGAAGTACGTTTGAGGTTGAGGGAGCAGTACAAAAACGCTAGGAGGGAGGCAAAGAAGGCGGTGACAGAGGCAAAGAACATAGCATATAAGCACATGTATGCACGATTGGAAACGAAGGAGGGGGAACATGATATGTTCAAGATTGCCAAATATAGGGATCGTAGAAGTCAAGACTTAGGAGTAGTGAAGTTTATAAAGGGAGAGGATGGACATGTTTTGACCAAGGAACAAGACATTAAACTAAGATGGAAAAGCTACTTCCACAATCTTT
This sequence comes from Ambrosia trifida, assembly GCA_028751855.1. Classification (NCBI taxonomy): domain Eukaryota; kingdom Viridiplantae; phylum Streptophyta; class Magnoliopsida; order Asterales; family Asteraceae; genus Ambrosia; species Ambrosia trifida. The sequence continues at coordinate 140,735,020 of CM054123.1, forward strand.
TCAATGGCGGGAGGGACTACCAACAAGCAATCGAAAACCATACTACACAGAGCCGACAAAGGAATAACTGCTATTGTCGAAACATCACACATGGAGAGGTGAGGACCGCACTTAGGAAGATGGGAAGAGGCAAGGCGGTTGGGCTAGACAACATACCGATTGAGGCCTGGAAGTGTCTGGGAGAAGAAGGCGTTCAATGGCTGACTACATTATTAAATGTTATTTTCAAATATGGAAAAATGCCCGATTGTTGGAGGAGTAGCGTTGTAGTGCCCGTATTTAAGAAAAAAGGAGACGCCCAATGTTGTGGAAATTATAGAGGTATTAAGTTGTTGGGTCATACTATGAAATTATGGGAGAGAGTGATTGAGACTAGACTTAGGAGGGAAACTCAGGTTACGGTAAACCAATTCGGTTTCATGCCAGGGAGGTCAACGACGGAAGCGATACACAATTTAAGGAGATTAATGGAAAAATATAGAGAAAAAAAGCGAGATCTCCATATGGTATTCATTGACCTTGAAAAGGCATATGACAGTGTGCCACGTAGATTGATTTGGGATAGTTTAGAGGGTAGAGGTGTCCCTGGGAAGTACATAGACGTAATTAAGGACATGTATGATGGAACTGAAACTAGTGTCCGGGCGTCGGTAGGAGAGACTGATTCCTTCCCTGTGGAGGTGGGACTCCACCAAGGGTCTGCATTGAGTCCGTTTCTCTTTGCGGTAGTCTTGGATGAGTTGTCTAAGTCGATTCAGAAACCAGTGCCATGGTGCATGCTTTTTGCAGATGATATTGTGTTAGTTGCAGAAACTAAACAAATTTTGAATGCAAGGTTAGAGGAGTGGCGAGAAGCTTTAGAGGGAAAGGGTTTAAGGATTAGTCGCTCAAAGACGGAGTATCTCTATTGCGATTTCAGTGGGGTTAACGACGACGAGGACACTCATATCACTATTCAGGGTCAGGTTGTCCCGCAGGTAACTAGGTTTAAGTACTTAGGATCATTTGTTCAAAAGGATGGAGATATAGATAGTGACGTTACACATCGCATACAAGCCGGGTGGTGTAGGTGGAGAGCAGCCACAGGGGTATTGTGCGATAAGCGGTTCCCAAATAAATTGAAGGGGAAATTCTACAGGACCGCAATTAGACCTGCTATGTTGTATGGGACGGAGTGTTGGGCAATAAAGAAGACGCACGCACGCAAGATGGAGGTCGCAGAGATGAGGATGCTTAGGTGGATGGCCGGGCACACAAGGCTAGATCGGATTAGAAACGAGGTTTTTAGAGAGAGGTTTGGAGTGGCTAGGATATCAGACAAGATTAAGGAATGGAGATTGAGATGGTTTGGACATGTGAAGAGGAGACGAACAACGGCGCCAGTTAGAGCAGTGGAAGCATGCGTTGTAGAGGGGAGAAGGAATAGGGGCAGACCTAAATTGACCTGGGATGAGCGAATTAGACAGGATCTCATAGAGTTGCACCTCTCTGAGGACATGGTCCAAGATAGGAGTTCGTGGAAAAGTAGGATTAAAGTAAGTGACTTCTAGGATTTGACACTTAGGTAGCAGATCGGGTATTACGAGACCTTAACTATAGGATCTCTAAACCTATTTTGATTTATGTGTCTATTTATCCAGGTTTCTTAAGGAATGTGAAACTTACATGTGGTTGTCGTCCCGTTTACATATTTGTATGATGTTCAATGTATTATATTTGTATGCACTATCTTACTAGCCTACTCCTGCACTTGGTCTGTTAGCCGATAACAAAATTTTCCTGTGGTGCTTGTCTCTTAACTTGTATACTTGCCTGTCTTCTGTTTTCTCCTTTTGAGCCGGGGGTCTCTCTGGAAGCAGCCTCTCTATCCTTATGGGTAGAGGTAAGGTGTGCCTACATCTCACCCTCCCCTGACCCTACCAATAGTTTCTACTATTCGTGGGATATACTGGGTACGATTGATTGATTGATTGAAGGTGTGAGGCGCAGTAAGGCTTGTCTAGCGCCTAATGTAGCTGCACCTAGGCAGATTCCATGAAGCTCAAAAAAGGCCCGTCGCTTTTTGTGCCTCGATTTTAGACCCGTCGCTTTTTTGCGCCTATCGCTTTTTGAAACCAAGGAAGGTCTATGAAACAGAAATAGAAGGCTCTTATATTGTATTGGGTTAAGAGACAAGGTGAAAAAGTAATCTTATGATACTCTTACAAAAACAATATTGTTGCATGTTAGTAAACTGATTATTAAAACAATCACGAAACCAGAAGAAGAATTTTTTTATCCAACTTTACAAGCTAATTGTTATGTTTTCAGCCATTTTGCTAATACATATGTACCTGGCCTGCTTTAATAGGTATGCGAATGCTCTATTTTTTATATGTTTCTGTAACCCGAACCATGTAAACCATTAGTATGTGTATAGTTTGAGTTGCTGTACGACAGGCATGTTAAACTCATTTATATTTTAGTTTGGTTCTTATTGGTAAAGGATGCAAACATTGGTGGGTGGGAGGTCAAAATAGGTGATTTTGCCCAACACACATTTTGCAAAAAATCTTTGAACATTTTTTTGTAAATAATGAGTGTCAATTACAAAAACACATTGTTTCTGTTATATAAAATCCATGTTTCGCTTCAAGTATAGTAGGTTTTTTTATCCTTCGGTTACTTTTGACCCGTTTACTCTGTTTTTCTACTAGATTAATTTTTCTAGACCATGAGTTATAAATCCTAATACTCTGATAATAAGAGGATAACTTTTTTTTTTGTAAATAATGAGTGTGAATTAGAAAAACCCATTGTTTCTATTATATAAAATCTATGTTTCGCTTCAAGTTTAGGAGGTTTTTTATCCTCTGGTTACTTTTAACCCGTTTAGTCTATTTTTCAACTAGATTAATTTTTCTAGAGTGACCATGAGTTACAAATCCTAATACTCTGATAATATAAGAGTATATAACTTTAAAAGTTCTAATTATAAATAAAAGACTAAATTACTTATCAGTTATAAATTTATCTATCTTTTTTTTTAAGTTTATAATTTTTAATAATATCAATCCCTTTTCATGCTTGCACTATGTTGTCTTTATTACCCTCTTTTGAATAAGTTGCAGCCTTAGATCTTGAAGATGAAAACGTCAAACTGGATGGAGCCCCTAATAAAATAATTGTTATGCTTGCCTTGGGTGTTTAGTTTGAATATAATGTTAGCTTCACTCTTTTGTTTTAAATAGTGATTGTGGTTTTTGATGCTTAGCTATAACCTTGTTGATTATTGATTACTATTGTGCCCGTGTTCTGATTTTTTGCTGATTTATTTCTTCTTCTTGACCTTTAGTTTAGACTGTGGATACATAAATATGGCTTAATTTGTGTAATTTGAACATGTAGGATGCGATCCTTATAAACTGCATCAGAGGACCCATGGCTGATGAATAGGCTCTTGCGGAGCATTTAAAGCATAACCTGATGTTTTGAGTAGGCTTGAATCTACACATTATCTTACGACATAACGCCCTCGAGGCTGGTTGAAGCAATCAACAATCAAAATGTGGAAAGAAGAAAATACCACTCCTGAAACTCACCCTTTCAACTTTAAGCCTTCTAAAGACATTAGGAGGTTTTAAGTTTGTTCGTATATGATGAAAAATGGCTATATATCAGTAATTGAGTTATATGATTCATTTGGTTCTAAGTTTGTCGGTATATGATGCAAAATTGATAGGCTAGGCACAGTGTATATATGTGTACAAAGAGGAATTTGGTGGCCAAAACTGCACCTGAATGTTGGCAGAAAAATGGCCTAGATGGATAGTTTATGTTGTATTTACATTTGAAGATAAGGTATTTGATACACTTGTTGAAGTTTAGTTTTTTTATCCATATAAAGTATATTTTCTTGTGATAATTCAAACATTTTTTAATTACTTTTAACACTAAGACGTGATTCTTTAACAAAAGAGTTAATTAAATTTTGATATATTTTAATAACGGAAGTCATCTAGATACTTATAACAATGAGAATCTTGATTATTTTTTTTTACACTGAAATACTACGTAACCTAGAATTTGATGATTAGAGCATTTTCATGGGACGGTGGGTGCATTCCATGTGAAAGTAGGCGACGCAACCAAGTCAAAGATATCAACTCCACCTTGGGACGGTGGGTGCATTTTCATGAGACGGTGGGTGCATTCCACCTAAAACCATGAAACTAAACACATAGATCTAGAAGTAGTAGTTAGCACACACACCTGATTTAAAATTCAAAACCCTTGACCTCTGTCTACTTTGCCATCCGCTCAAATTCCCCTAAATTCACATTTGTACCAAGTTGTCCCCCCTAAAGTGGTAGATTCAATTGTTTCCTAGATTCCGATCATTGTTTTTTCTTCGAATTCATCTTTTGGTTACTATAACGATTATTGGTACCGTAATGAACTGAACCGATACTGACCGAGTATCACATTGTAAATTGTCATTACCGCTGCATCGCGCGGGTTTCCTACTAGTGTGTGTATATATATATATATATATATATATATATATATATATATATATATATATATATACAGGGGGAGGATTAAATAAAAACCCACTCAAATTGAAGAAACTCGGTAAACTCTGACTTCCCGAACTTTTTATCATCTGAAAAAATTAGGGTATGTAATATACATGTTTTTAAGAGTTTTAAGCCAAAAAAAAAAAAAAAACAAAAAGCGCCGAGTGGATAATTTTAAAAAAAACAAATAAGTTTTTTGTGTTACATATGTAACATGTCTGTTTTGTGTAACATACGTAACACAAAAAAAAACTTATTTATTTTTTTTAAAAATATCCACTCGGCGCTTTTTGATTTTTTTTGGCTCAAAACTCTTAAAATCATGTATATTACATACCCTAATTTTTTCAGATGATAAAAAGCTCGGGAAGTTAGAGTTTACCGAGTTTCTTCGTTTTAGAGGGTTTTTTGTGGATACTTAGCCTATATATATATATATATATATATATATATATATATATATATATAAGTTAAAAAAACCTTTATAACTACATATATGAATATATTTATAATAAACATCAAGCCTAACTAATTTTTGATGAAAATAACTTGAGGCGCGACAAACAGACGAGATACGAGCGTGTTTAATTCGTACACTTGCACCCATTTCCTTCCGGTTACGTGAGCGGTTGAGCCTTAGAATATATTATATTTCTTTGACATGCTTGCGAGTGAGCCGGATGTTTTGTGTAATTTAGAACTTGTCATTAGTATACTTGTTTAGATCAGATACGTGTGACACTATACGAATGTGATTTAGGCATTTAGGATACCCTTTTGATTTAGCCTTTTCTTTTCGTTCTATCTGTTTCCCGCACTCAAATATTATCCACTAGTTAACCATGTTGAACCTAATCCCGTGTTTTTTTATTTACCACACCATTTCACCACTAAACCAAATAGCCTTTTTCTTTTAAACCTTTTCGTGTTAAAACTCGGTTTAGGTTATTGTTTAACTAGTTTATGTGTTGTAAATAGTTCGTTTTCGGGTTTATCTATTTAGAACCCGTATGTTGATTATATCAGTCGTAGTTCAGTTGTATATATCATAGATATATAAATAAAAAAATCCAGAAAAATAGAACACCCTAAAATAGGGTGAATTAGCAGTGGTCGAGCAATTTTTAGAGCTTTAAAGTTAAAAGTTATATGTTTAGCTCGTTTCAAAAGAAAAATCACCTATATTAGCATTTGTGTTGTACAGTTGTAGTAGTTGCTATTAGTTAGACATAACCGCCGGGTTTTAGCCGATTTGTCACTTTAAATATCCATTCCACACCCTTACCTTTGCCTAACATTACAATCCTTACAAGACCTCTTGATTTGTGCTATTTCACACGTTAGTTGGTGAAGACTAGATCTTTTGACAAGCTTATGATATTGCACGATTCATTGTCTTGGCAATGGAGCGATTTACACATACACATTAAACGTATGTATCATAAATAAAACCGAGTGTGTGTGAACATTGTGAGTCGTGTACGGGTTTGCGTGCTTGTAGATCGGAAGTGAGTCGTTGCTATTTAGTTATCTTATCACCTATTTATATATCTTTGTTGGTTTGACTATTATCGTCTGTGCAGGCTATATTTTGTCTTTGTTGCCACTTGGCGAGTTTTTCGTTTATTTTATGATTAAGTGTTTGCTTGAGGACAAGCAAAGTTCAAGTGTGGGGAGGTTTGATATACGTTAAATTACACATATAAAAGTCCCCGTTTAACTCCCATTTTAATACGTTTTTGACCTTATACACAGGAATTGGTACTTATTTGGGTATCTTTACGATTTCAGGTCATAAACGATGTCCTGGAAGCACAACAGAAGGAAAAACAGAGATTTCGGCGCGTAAACAGGACCTCAGGCCCTGTGAGCGGCCGCTCACTCCTTGTGAGTGGCCGCGTGCTTCCCTAGATATTTCTGGGAACCTTCTGGAAGGCCTACGTCATCATGCAGCAACTCGTTCACTTGTTTGAAAAGTGAGCAGCCGCTCACAGGCCCTGTTCTTCTATAAAACCTCCATTTCAGCCACTGATCGAATGTTGGATCCTTGGGGAACGTTTTCTAGCGATGTTTGGGGCTTTTGAAGTGCTGCACAGGCGTGGAACAAGCTCGGGAATCCATCCGATCCATCCCTCATCATCCAATCCATCTCTTTAGCATTTTATATGGTTTGATCCTTTAAACATTTATGATCCGAATCTAATTTTTGTATGCTATTTTGATGTTGTTATAGTTAATCTTACGCCTACGGGCAAGAATAATAGTATGTAGTACGTTAAAACAATCATTTGTGTAGTTAATCATGTCTTGTATAAATTTGGCGTTTTTCATGTTTAGATCTTGATGATCATAGCGCAACCTTGTTTCATTGTTATTGGATTTGTAGTTGTGTTTGAATTACTTTGGCGAATGCCGAATGTGTTAGGTGGACAAATGTTGAAAAACCGTCCGTTTAATCGTCCGGTAGTAAACTAGTTAACTTTTTAATAAGTTTACGCCATGAAACTGTAACCGGGTATTGGTTTGGTTAAAGTCAGTTGAATAACGGTTAAAAATGCTTACCGGCACGTAAAAGGGTTTTAAAAGCTTAATGGTGCCGTACTGATCTTTGACACGGTTAATGATCTTTGGTAGTTATTTTGGTAAAAATAGCGATCTTAGTAGATCTGTGTTCAAAGTTGGTAAAATGGAATAGGTTGTGAAATGCTCTACTTTATGCTAGTTTAGGTGGCTGTATTGTGTATTCGGTATCGCTTTCCTGAATTAGTGAGGTTAGAAAACTCTTAACAGATGACTAACTTATCTTTAGAAGATCCGCGTGAGATCATATCAGTTGCTCGCTAATAAACGACTTGAAGTGGTTAACGTGTGTATTCGTGTTAGTTTTCTGTATAGTTGTCATGTTAGGATACTCGAAAGGGACACTAACTGTCGGAGAATGGGAATGTTGATCACACGCCTTTATTTTATATGATTTGTAGATGACATGCTAGGGTTGATATATTATAGTCTATTTAGTTATATTTTCTATTTGGAGTCTTACTTGTGTTATTTATATGTTTTAGAATTAATTTAGTTATAAACAAACTTCAAACTATCCTTTTCTACTGGTAAATGGGGGACAAAGTTTTAGTACCATTGCTCCGCGCGCGTCCATGGATCGATATCTGGTTCTTATCTGTACATTACTACATATATGACAGGGTACACTTGCCCTATTGTGTGTGTTTTAATATTAAGGTCTAAACCATTTTTATAAATATTAAAGCAAAACGTGTGTTATTTCATTGTAAAATTATGCGTACTAGCGCGCACGTCAGAACTTGAGCTAGATGGAGCTTGACCAACATTCAGTACGGATTGCTGAGTCATATTCCCCAATGGAGCACCATAATAATTTGCAACTTGCATTGGAGGCCGAGTGGGTGTGTATGATGGTGCAGAAGATACACCATAATAACTAGCAGCAATTTTGGTTCGACACTTGAAACAAAAGCAGTTTGTGGTGCCGAACTCACACCAACACTCGGAACGGCCGAAGATGATGAACTAGCATAATATAACTCTGGATTTTGAGGAATCCGGGATCTCTTCACCTTCCTTATTTCTTCCATTTCCTTGTTCTCAAGCTTTTGGATGAACTCATTAAGCGTCCAAAATGGAAATGAATCCTTCTCTCTCAGCACCTCCACATGCTGACTCCAGTAAGTTGGTAATGCATCTGCAAACTTTTCAACACATTCAGACATTGGGTAAATAATCTCATAGTTAGAAAGTTCAGACAATAACTGAAAAAATCTAGCAGTAAGTTCTTTCAAACTCTCATTTCCCACAAAACTAAAGTTCTCAAATTCCTTTCTCAGCTCATCAGTCCTGAGCTTCCTTGTCTTTTCGTTCCCATCATTCCTGCTCTTCAAGGCTTCCCAAAGCTGCTTTGATGTAGTACATGGTCCAAACTGATGAAGTAAATCAGTTGTCAAAGCTTGGGACAATTGAGAATAAGCCTTCTTCTCTGCAGCATACTTCTTCTTTTCTACATCTGATAGATCATCAAGTGCAACAGGTGTGTTGGAGTTTTCAATCATCGGCTGCACATAACCCTTTTGAAGCATTTGTCACGCTTCTCCACCATCTAATCCCTCAAGATGAATCCTAAACCGTTTCTGCCATGATGGATATTCAATCATCTTCTAACATCTTTGACTTGAAATACATATTAAAAATATACAATTAGTAACATTGAGAATTTAGTGTATCTCTAATATGCCCATGCAAGATGGACGGCCTTGGAATAAGTCCAATCTTGGATATAAGTAGATGATGTCGTTGTTTGAGCAAGAAAAGAAGTTGATGAAGTTGAAGATGTAAACAAAAATGAAGTTAGTGAAGCAGATGAACCAAAAGAAAAAAAAAATTTGTTTTTTTTAATATTGCAGGTAAAGAACATGAATAAAAGAGAATTTGGTGCATCTCTTATATGGATGAAATAGAGATGGTTAAAAGCCATAAAAGAGATATAGAGAAGAATGATCAGAGGGCAAACGGAATAGGTGATAGAAGATTAGAGGTACAGTTTGTCCGGAACATAAAGGTTGTGGCACAAAAAGGATTTTAGGTTTTGCAAAACCATGCAAAAGGAGAATAAGTTACGCTTGAACTTTGAAGGAGTAACAAAGTGTAATAGTGTGAGGTAGATAGAGCCTGTTGAGGGGATGAGATCGGAGTTTTGAAAATGTTGGTAGTCATGTGAGTTTTAGAGATGTTGGAAAGGTGATAAAAATGGCAGGGGATGTTGTAAAGAGTTTTAGAGTGGTGGTGATCACGGAATAGTTGAAGAAATGGAGCTTTAGGTAGACATGGTGGGGATCGCAGTAGCCTGAAAGGGGTGATGGGTGACGGTTCCAATGTTCATAGGATCAAGAGCTTTTCTCGTTGAAGATAATACTCGGATACCATATAAGAGAATGATCAACCACCTTTTATTCATAATTCATACACGATATATATAAAGTGAAGAAAAGACATACGAATTTGGTGCATAACTATAACTTGGACTTGAAATATATATTCAAAATATACAATTAATAACATTGAGAATTTGGTGCATCTCTAGTATATATATATATATATATATATATATATATAGGGGATGGTTCTGTAGTAAACGCTAAAAATTTGAGAAAACTCTAATAAACCCTTAAAAAATCCTACTTCCCGAGCTTTTTAAAAAAAAAAAAAAAATAGGGCATGTAATATACATGTTTTTAAGTGTTTTGAGCCAAAAAAATCAAAAAAGCGCCGGAGGGTTTTTTAAAAAAAAAAATTAAGTTTTGCATCATAACATATGTTACCAGTGCAAAAATAAGCTAACATATGTTATGGTGCATAACTTATTTTATTATTTTTTTTAAAAAACCGCTTGGCGCTTTTTTGATTTTTTTGGCTTAAAACACTTAAAAACATGTATATTACATGCCCTAATTTTAAAAAAAAAAAAAGTTCGGGAAGTAGGTTTTTTTAAGGGTTTACTAGAGTTTTCTCAAATTTTTAAGGTTTACTATGGATATTTAGCCTATATATATATATATATATATATATATATATATATATATATATATATATATATATATGAAGAAACAACGAGTATAACTGGTAATGTAGGACAGGGTGATATGTGGGGTAACGACTCGTGTTCGCAGCAAGGTATAATCCTTGGCTCACAACGATGGTTGGTCTATGGTTGTATACACAAACGGCAAGCAATCATACACAATAGACAGGGGTATAAGTGGTTCGATCTTCTAAGATCTACGTCCACTGGAAAAGGTGATCTTTATTGATGAATGACGTAAATAACAATACAAATGGAGATACAAATGTATTCGTTCTTATTGGCTGGTTTCAACCTGCGGAGAAAGGAGGTCAAGTCCTCCTTTTATAGGAGATGTATGGGCTAAGGATCGTCGAGCCCATCCATCATTAATGGGCCGGGCCTTGAGGACCGGGCCGGCTGGTTGTCAGGCCCACCTAGTTGGATTCTAACCCTTAGTTAGATAAAGTGATCCAAGTTGAGGAGGGCTTCTTTTGATTGGACCACGTGTTGCCTCGTGGTTGGTTGGCCGGGAGGTGCTTTGTCCTCCACACACGTGGCGTGTTGTGGATGGTCGGCAGGGGCGTCAGTCGTCACGCGGCTGACCACTTGGCAGCTGACACCTGACGGGAGGAGGCAAGTTGGATTCCAAGGGGGGATGTTCTTGGGTGCTGCCAACTGGTGCCTCTGCGCCTTTGGCGCTGATGTGCCTTTGGAAGTAATATTTCCGGCGGAGAGTAGGGTGCGCCTAAAAGCGGTACCCTACCCCTTCAAGTCCCCCAAGTCCAGGGTGTCTCCTGTTCTTGCTTAGAGAGCTGGTGGGGCGCTGGACTAAAATGTGTCTTTTGTGGTGTACTCCATCGTGTTTTTTGAAGAGGGAGAAGTGTTGAAACTTTTACTTTGAGCGAAAGAGTGCGCGTTGCTACTCTTGTGGCATGTGGAAAGATATTGGCGTCCCATTATCTTTGTACATGGCTCTTTTTTATAAAAGGGTTGCCAAGTTGAGACTTGGCGCCAGTGAAAATATTTTTTGCAAAGTGTACGTCTTTCAACGTTTTTGCGTTAACCCAGCGCCAAGTGATGACGTGGCGGTCTGGGTGTTGGAAAGTAAAATCCGGCGGAGAACGTCTTTAGGATTTTACGTCAACCCAGCGCCACGTGATGACGTGGCAGTCTGGGTGTTGGAAAGTAAAATCCGGCGGAGAACGTCTTTTGGATTTTACGTCAACCCAGCGCCACGTGATGACGTGGCAGTCTGGGTGTTGGAAAGTAAAATCCGGCGGAAAACGTCTTTTGGATTTTACGTCAACCCAGCGCCACGTGATGACGTGGCAGTCTGGGTGTTGGAAAGTAAAATCCGACGGAGAACGTCTTTTGGATTTTGCGTCAACCAATCGCGGAGTGATGACGTGGCGGTTAGCCATCGCCAAGTGATGACGTGGCAGTTATAATGACGTGGCATTGATGGTGTATTAAATATGTTCCCCTTGTAATTAATTTTGAAATTTGAAGGGTTTCCTTGCATTTAGGAAACGTGCTTTGGAAGATGAGACGGTTTGGTGGACGTGTCAGAGTGCAGAGAGGATGTCTGCACAGTTGGCCGTCACGTCAGCATGTGGGTGGGAAGTTATCCACCGTGTGTCAGGCGAGTGGCCGCCCACGCGCGCGAGTGGTGCAGTTGTCAGTCTGATTGCTGACGTTCGGCAGGTGGGAAATCGTCCTTTTGGTCAGACGTGTGGCATCACGTGCTGATGAGTAACTGCTCATCCAGCTGTTGTGCCACGTGTAGCGTCCAGATGTGTCCTTCCCTGGCAAGATGAAAGGTCTTCTGCCAGCTGTTCCTGTCGCATTAAATGCGATGGGTATAAATACCCGAGGAGCCTTTTGGAGTTTCTTCCTATCATTCTCTCGAACAGTTTTCTTCTTCTCTTCTCCCAAAGAATCTTCATCTTCTCCGGTGAAGCTTCAAGTTTTCCGGTGTCTTCTAAAAAATTTCTTTTTTCTTTCTCAAATACTTGTCATTATGTCCGAGGGTTCTGATGTTGGGGGAAACCCTGGTAAGGCCACCGAAAAGGCCAAGAAGCTGATTCACAACACCACCTGTAAGTGGGGTGAGAAGAGTTTTGCTAAGTTTGTGAAGGCCATGGAGTTTGATCCTTCATGGGAGGTTGAGTTGCCGTCCAACAAAGGTACTGCTTTGGCTCCTCCCACTGGGAAGATGAGCCTGTATGGGGCCCACCTTGCCCTTTATGGGTTTCGGCTACCTGCTACGAAGTTCCAGGTGGATACCCTGGTGAAGTATGGCGTCCATGTTACCCAGGTTAGTGGGTTTGGGATGCTTCGTCTGGTGCACTTTGAAGCCTGCTGCCGTGCTTTGGATATTGAACCGTCGTTTGAACGGTTCAATGTCTTTTATGTGTTGAACATGGAGGGTTCCTGGTTCAATTTTGTCCCTCGTCCCCAAGTGTCTCCCTGTGGGACGACTGCTCCGAAGTCCCTTCATGACTGGAAAGAGAAGTTTTTCTATGTCAAGAGGGGGGTGATTCCGGTGGACATGCCCTGGAAGGTTGTTGCTGAGCGTTAAAAGGTGGGTGATCACCCTGTTATGGAGGGTTTTAGGGACCAGGAGTGGTTTAAAGAGCTGGTGGCCCGTGCTTCCCCGTTTGATACGGGTATGTGTTCTGAAGCCATGTTGGCTTTATTGGGTATGAGCAGGGTTCAGATCGTCCAAGGGAAAGAGCCGGTGATTACAACCCCTGGTAAGCTTTGTATGGGTGTTTTAACCGTTTCGTCTTTTGATGCACAGTAACTGATTTGTCTTTTTTGACTCAGGGATGTCAAAGTTTGATGCCTTCTTGCTAAGTGACAAGGCGCCGCTAGAATGGAGAGATCCTGCGGAGGGTAGGATGTCCGTGATTGACGAGATGGTGGATCGATTTTATTTTCTCTACCTGGAATTCAAGCCTACCGTCCTTCTTTTTTCACGTGAGCATCCTATAAATCCTGATCCTTTAACCTCTATTCCGCATGCGGGGGTAAACCCTTTTCTTGTTGTTTCCTTTGATGAGGAATCCACGGGGTCTTCTGTAGAAACGGTGGATCCATCGCCTCCGCGTCGTCGTAAGAAGAGTGTGCCGCGCTTTCATAAGCATAAGGTGTTATCCCAAGCTAAATCTGCGCCTTTGAGTGCAGGTGGTGAAGGGCCTCTCTTTGGTCAGCGCGATAGGCGTACGGAGTCTTCTTCCTCCGCCCCAGAAGATGACGCTGCTGAGAGTCCGCTGAAGAAGAAGCGGAAGATAGGCAAGGTTGGGAAGTCTGGGACTTCGAAGTCAGGCGGAGCCGGGCCCGCGCCTTTTTCTTTGGAGATTAGTCCTCCGCCTGAGCGTCGTCCTCTGATCCAGAAGACGCTGAAGAAGGTTACTAGTAAGTGTTCTGCCTTTTTCCTTCTTCGTTTGTTATATTGATGCATTTTTCTAAGTGTTTTCTACTCTGTTGTAGTTTTCTCTCCGCGAGGTCCGACTTCCTCCCCCGAACCGAGTGAGGCTGAAGCTGCTAAGAAAAAGCAGGAGGAGGAGGAGGAGGCGGCGAGAGCTCGGGCGGACAAAGAGGCAGCCGAGGCCGAGAAGCGGGCCAATGAAGCTGCTGCCAAGAAGGCCGAGGAGGAGAGAGTGGCAGCGGAGAAGCTGCGTCTGGTGGAGTTGGAGAAGAAGGCAGAATCTGAGAGGGTGGCGGCTGAGAAGCTGCGAGTTGAGAAGGAGAAGGCAGAGGGGGAGGCGAGAGCGCGGGCTGAGGAGGCGGCCGCCAAGGCTAGGGCGGAGGAGGAGGCCGCCAGGCTCGCCAGTGTTCAGGCGATTTCTGGTGGTTCTCCTGGGGGTGGTGGTGGTGGACCTTCTGGTGGGAGGTCAAGTGTGGATCGGAGTGACCCGGGTTACTTCGCGGGCGATGTAATTTGGCGTCCGCACTGGAGTATCCGGGAGAACTCCCGCTTTGCCAATCCTCTGACAGCCGAGGAATTTGTTTCCCAAGTTGTTCCTCCCAAGGAAAGGGAGTATCAAGACAGCTTGTCCCGGTCGCAGCTAATCACTGATATCTGCGTTGGGCAGGCTCTTCAAGTTGCTGCTGTTGAATCTTTAAAGCGGCGTGATGAAAAGTATGCCCGGGATATCGCGGAGTTTAATGCTCGGCGGGCTAGCCAGGCACAGAGGGAGGAAAAGCTGAAGTCGGAGGTGGATAGGTACCGTGATAGGGCCTATAAAGCTGAGGACCGGGTGAAGGAGTTGGAGAGGGAGCATGCGCTGGCTCATAAAAGCTGGATTGATGCCTGTCAGGTTACTAACCAAGAGACGATGAGGTTGAAGGATCAAATCCAAGCGCTGAAAAATGAGAACGCCAAGCTGCAACAGACCGCGGAAGGCCATGCCAAGGTCTTGGCCGATAAGGACTCCATGGTGGCAGGTCTTCGGTCTGACTTGCGCAACAAGGATGATGAACTTGTTGGCGCCTCTTCTCAGCTTTTTGAGTTGGCGAGTGAGAAGGAGGCGTGGTTGAAGGAGAGGGCGGCGTTGATGGAGGAGAGGGCTTCCTTGGAGGAATCCTTGACCGTATCACAGACAGAGGCTGAAAATGCCAAGGCTCTCTTGGATGAGGCCAATGTTGCGCAGGAGAAGTCCCAAGAGTCCATCTGCTGGGTTATGACCGAGGGTTTCGCCGGGGTAAGTACTTTTGTCTCTTTTTTACTGTCCTTGTGTATTCTCCTTCTGATGTTTGTTTTTTGTGCAGATTTTCAAACGGTTCTGGAACGAACCCAATCTCGGCGATCAGGTTGCTGCTATTGCCGCTGCTGCGCGTGCTGCTGGGGAGGCTGAGGGATTCGACACTGGGTTTTACCATGCGCTGAATGGAGGGTGTATCACTGAGGGTGCGCATGATGGTAAACCCAGGGAGAAGGAGTATGAAGCCGAACTCCTCAAGTTTGAGCAAGTCGAGTTCCCCGTACTGAAGACAGTGGCAGACTGTAATCAGTATACTGATCCAGCCGGCGCCCTCCGTTACTTTATAGAAGAATCTGACCGTTTGGGTGCGGAGGCGCAGCAGAAGGGGAAGCAGGCGGCGAGTGGTGGTGAAGGTCCGTCTGGAACTTGTCCGGAGGACCCGGATGAACAGTTGGTGGACTTCGATGAGTCCGGGGAGGAATAGGCGGTTTATTATGTTTTGTGTTTTTTTATTTCAAGTTTCTTGTAAAGCTTGAGGCAGCTTGAACGCCTCCTTTTTGATGGGTTATATATATATGAAGTAATTTTCGGTTTTAACTTTGTGTTGTTTTGGATTGATTATTGAGTCCGGTGATAGTTATACATGGTATCTATGCCTTGAAGACCCAAGTTCCAGTAGTGCACACCCTAAGTTAAGCGATAGAATTTTCTTAGAATTCCCCAAAAAAGTGGCTTAGGCATGTGTAGCCCAAGTGTTTACAAGAATTACATGTAACAGAAACGTAATTGTGCCGCGTTCCAAGAGCACGGGACAGGCGTGCCATCAATTTTTTCTAGCGCGTAGGCGCCTTTGCCCAAAATTTCTTGTACTTTGTAGGGCCCCTCCCATGTTGGGGCAAGTTTGCCTTGCTTTTCTGTGTTTGAAGCGCTATTGTTTCTGAGAACATAATCTCCAATGTTAAAGTTATGTAGTTTAACTTTTTGATTGTAGTAGCGCTCCAGCTGATTTTTGTATCTGGCCTCTTTGATGGCGGCGAGCTCCCGCCGTTCTTCAAGTAAGTCGAGGTTTAGTCGTAGCTCTTTGTCATTTTTCCCTTTTTCCGCCATGAGTACTCTTGCGGAGGGGCACCCTATTTCGGCGGGAATAACGGCCTCGGAGCCATAGGTTAGGCTGAAGGGAGTTTCGCCATTGCTGGTTTTGGCGAGTATGCGATTTGCCCATAGGACGTGCGGAAGCTCGTCCACCCATCCTGTTCGTTTGGTCCCCAGCCGCTTTTTAATGCCTTCGATGATGCTTCGATTTGCTCTTTCGACTTGGCCATTCCCTTGGGGGTGAGCTACTGAGGTGAAGATCTGTTGGACGCCCATTTGCGCCAACCATTGTTGCAAGTGTTGGTCAGTGAATTGGGTTCCATTGTCGCTTACAATTTGATATGGCAAGCCGAACCTGCAAATGATAAATTCCCAAATGAACTTTTTGGTGTGTGCGCCGTCAATTTTTGCTAGTGGCTTTGCTTCGATCCATTTTGTGAAATAGTCGATTGCCACTATTAAGAACTTGACGTTTCCTGGTGCTGTGGGAAATGGGCCAACAAGGTCTATTGCCCATTTCTGGAACGGCCATGCCGCTGTGACGGGAATTAAGTCGTTTTTAGGGCGCAGGGTGTTTGGCGCGTGGCGCTGGCACGAATCGCACTTGCGCAGTTCTGCCACTGCCTCTGGGTGCATGCCTGGCCAATAATAGCCTGCGTTCATTAGCTTGGCCACCACCATTCTAGGTCCTGCATGTAGTCCGCATGTACCCTCGTGGATATCTCTGATGAGGAAAGATGCGTCCTCTTTGTCAACGCATCGCAGTAGTGGGCCCAGGTATGATCGTCGATAGAGGATTCCATCCGTTAACTGATAGTGCAAGGCTTTGTGCTGAAGTTTTCGTGCTTCCGCTTTGTTGTCGGGTAACGCTCCGGATGTGAAGTACGCCTTCAGTGGCGCCATCCAAGAGGTGTTACCTGTTTGGATGACGTTGACTTGCCTTGTAGGGACGGATGGGGTTTCTTGTAGTTCAACCCGGACGTTTTTGGTCATGTGGTCAAAGACTGTGGAAGCCATTTTTCTTAGCGCGTCGGCGGGTTTGTTATCGCTTCGATTGATGTGGACGACTGTGCAAGAAGCGAATTTGCGCATGAGTACCTTGGCCTGCTGTAAGTATAGGGCCATTGTGGCGTCCCTTGCGTCATATGTGCCATTGATGTGTCCGGCTACTAGCAGTGAATCGACATGCGCTTCGATGTGGGAGGCTCCCATTTGATGCGCAATGCGTAGCCCTGCTAGTAGCGCTTCATATTCCGCCTCATTGTTTGTTGCGGCAAAATCTAATCTAATGGTGTACGTGTATTCTTTTTTGTTTGGGCTGATTAGCCACAAACCTGCGCCTGCGCCATCTGAGTTGGATGCGCCGTCGGTATAAAGCTTCCAGCTTTCATTTTCCGGCGTTGGTTGTGCAGGGTCTTGCTCTGCTAGGCACTCCGCGATTTTGTCTGTTGGTATTTCAGTGGCGAAGTCGGCGAGTACCTGTCCCTTAACTGCGGGTCTAGGTTTGTAGTTGATAGTGTGTTCGCCGAGTTCGATTGCCCATTTTGCCAAGCGTCCTGAGGTTTCTGGCTTGCGCAAAACGTCGCTGATTCTGTAGTATGTTAGGACGTTTATTGGATGTCCGTGAAAATACCTGCGCAATCTGCGCGAAGCGTGGATGAGAGCTAGCACTAACTTTTCCATTGTGGAGTATCTAGTCTCTGCGTCTAGCAGGGTTCTACTGATGTAGTAGATGGGTGTTTGAACGGTTTTCCGATCTACTAGGAGTACTGCGCCGATTGCCCGCTCTGTTACAGAGAGGTATAGGGTTAGCGGCTCTTTAGGTAATGGTGCTGTGAGAGTAGGTAAATTCATAAGACATTCTTTCATTTCTTGAAAAGCTTTTTCCGCCTCAGGGGTCCAGCGGAAATTACTTTTTTTAAGACAATTTTTTAGAGTGTCTACAAACGGAAAAGACTTGGAAGCATAATTTGAAAGGAAGCGATTGAGGGCGACTAGGCGTCCCATTAGGGTTTGGACTTCCTTGATGGATGTTGGTGAAGGCATTCTTTCGATGGCGAGGACTTTGTCTGGATTTGCGCGGAACCCGTCCCGCGTGACTATAACGCCTAGGAATTTTCCTTCTTCCATGCCGAAGGAACATTTGCTGGGGTTGAGCTTCATGCGTACCTTTCGCAGTTGGTTGAATGTCTTTTGGATATCTTCCAGCATGTTGCCTTCGTCTTTGCTTTTGATGACGAGGTCATCAACGTATACCTCCAAGCGTACCCCTATCTCGTGGATGAAAGCGCTGTCCATGAGAC
This sequence comes from Ambrosia trifida, assembly GCA_028751855.1. Taxonomy (NCBI): domain Eukaryota; kingdom Viridiplantae; phylum Streptophyta; class Magnoliopsida; order Asterales; family Asteraceae; genus Ambrosia; species Ambrosia trifida. Next base: position 140,753,276 of record CM054123.1, read on the forward strand.
GTTGCTATGTGGCTCCCGCGTTTTTTAGACCGAAGGGCATTTTGGTGTAACAGAAGATGCCTGTGTCAGTGCGGAAAGCGGTCTTGTCTTCATCTTCATTCGCCATTTGGATCTGGTGGTAGCCTTTGTAGGCGTCGAGGAAGCATTTGAAGCGGAATGGCGCTAGGGAGTCTACTTTTAGGTCGATTTCTGGGAGAGGGTAGCAATCCTTTGGACAGGCTTTGTTTAGGTCTTTGTAGTCGACGCACATGCGCCACCCGCCCGTCGCTTTTCCTACCATGACTGGGTTGGCCACCCAGGTTTGGTAGCGTATTGGGCGGATAATGCCTGCATGTAGTAGTTCGTTGACCTGCTCGTTCATCGCCTTTGTTTTCTCCGGCCCCATTTTACGCATCTTTTGAGCAACTGGCTCCACTGATCTGTACGTGTTGAGTTTGTGTTCCGCGATTTCTCTTGGAACGCCGATCATGTCAGATGGTTGCCAGGCGAATATGTCTATGTTTTTTACTAGTAGTTGCTTAAGGTGCGTCCGTATGGTGTTGGAGATTTCATGGCCGATGATGACCGTTTGGTCCGGAAATTTAGGGTTCAGAACACAGTTTTCCGGTTCCGATCGGGTTTGTGTTTTTTGTGGTTTTGCCACGTTGATCGCGTGGCACTGCTTGTTGCCGCGGATTATTGCAACGCCAGTTCGGGTTGGGAAGCCTACCATTTGGTGGGGGGTAGAGGCGTTGGCGTTGAACTTCTCCAAGCCTTCCCGCCCTAGTAGGACATCGTGGCGAGATGTGGCTGGTAAGACCATGAAGTCACAGATTTCTGTGCGTTCGTGGGTACCATTTGTTAGAGTGACTGGGAAGGCGATTATGCCGCGCGGCATGATGACTTCGTCAATAAAGCCTGAGATTGGTGCGTTGACTGGAACGAGGCGGGCTTTGTCGTCCTCGTCCAGTTGTTGAAAACACTGATCATAGATGATGTCAGTGCTGCTTCCGCCGTCTAGGAACATTGATTGTGTTCGGTAATGTCCTAAGATGCCAGTGACGATTAATGGCGCTGTGGCGGAGAGTCCACCTCGTACCCTGGGGAGGAGGACGTCCACCTCCTTCCAGGAGTCGTCTATCTCTCTCGGGCGTTTTCCTTTGTTCTTGCGTTTACCCGTGGCGGAGATCATGTTACAATGATGGTGTGGTGTATGCCTGATGTAGCTTGTTTGTAAATTCCGGATTTGTTTCTTTCCGGGTTCTTCATGCTTGTCGTCATAGTTGTTGTGCCCGCCCTTGTTGACGTTTTTGACGAGGTGACCGAGCTGGCCTGTTTTTAGCGCCGCCTCTATTTCCAGCTTTAGGCTGTAGCAGTTGTCCGTCAGGTGACCATAATCATTATGGTATTCGCAGTATTTGGTGTGGTCGACGTTCTTTCTTTTGCCCAACACCTTAGGCTCTTTGAAAGTGACCTGCTCTGTTTTGATAACTTGTGACGGAGTTTTTGTGAGCGGCGTCCAGTCGGTGTTCTTCTTGGGTTGGGCTGTAACATCGCAAAATTTTCCCCAAAATTTTAATACATAAAAAGCCCTTATATATATATATATATTATATTTTTTTATTACACCTTTATCATTAATATTATACAAATGTGTCTAAGTCTTTATTTATCCTAAGTCACAACTTATTTACATACATAAATGTATATAAATAATAATAATAATAATAATAATAATAATAATAATAATAATAATAATAATATGATTCTAAATTCTTTTTTTTTTTCACATACAAGATTTTTTTTTTAAATAAAGCCTTGAGTCAAGAGTCAAAGTCTTGACAACATAATTCTTGGAGTCAAAGTCTTAGTCATAGTCAAAGTCTTAGTCAAATAGTCAATTTATCATAAAACCTTACTTTATGGTGTTGACCAATTTTAATGGCTAATTGACTCCAAAACTAGTATAAAAACCCACCTATGACCCATTATACTTTGCACCTCTAAATCGATTGTTTCAATCCGATTAAACTTTCCCTCATACCTTTCTTCTATAGTCTATTACTTCTACAATTGAAGCTTTGATTATAAGCTCTTGTAATTGGCAACTTTGGGGCTACATATATTCTATTTCTCAAGACTTAATACTATACTAAGGTGAGTTTACGTAACCATGTTTATGCAATTCTTCATACTTGCAACATTATACTTAAGCAATTCTACATGCATGTCTAGTTGTAAACTGTAATGCCTCATGAATTAGACAACAACAACAGTTTCAACGAGTTTCAACATTACATAATCATTAGCTATGGCCAAGCCGGCGATACTCAATAATAGATCTATTGGATTGACAATCCCACCCGGATACGTGTACCTCCTACATAGGTAGCGTGGGTGATTGTTATCGTTCCAACATATTAAGGTGAACCATGGATGACGGGATGAACCTAAACTAGTCGGAGGTTTGATTATGTCGATTCAACATATCATGTTTATTCATGTAGACTTAAACTTACGATAGACATATGAATTGCTAAACTTTTATACTTAAACTATTTGCTTGACATGGCTTATGTATTCTCACCAACTTCTAGTTGACCCCCCCCCCCCCCCCATTTTTACAACTCAACAGGAAATAATGATGATTGAAGTCTAGAGAGTTAGCATGAGGAGACAATTTGAAGTTTATGCTTTGTTTGGCTTTTTTGATGTATTAGAATTCCATTCAAGACTTGTTATGTATTTTCAATTTTGGATATTTTTTTTTACTTTAAATAAATTTCAAATTAAAACTTGAATACCATGTGCTACTGTATACTCATTCTTACGTGACACCTCGATGTTTCCGCCATCGGTTGGGGTGTTACAGTTGGGCTTTGTGGTCCCTTGATTGTTTGTTTGTGATTGTCTGGCGGGCGTCATTGGAGGGCGAGTATTTGCCTTCGTCCGTTGGTCCTGAAATGCGCGACCAAACGGATTGCTTGCCCTTGTTTCTGTTAGAGTTGTTGGTTTGGTTATATCCGCGCTGCTGTTTGATGGAGCGCTCCGAGGATGCGTATATTTTTGAAGCCTTGATGACTTCTTCCCAAGAATCGGGGATTCCTGTTTTTCCGGATAGGGTCTTCATCAGATCCTCGCTGCGTACTCCGTGAATAAAGCCTGCGCGGGTTAGTTCTTCTCCGCAACCGATTTGCAGCGCCTCCTTGTTGTAGCGCACGATGTAGTCGTCTATTGATTCGTTGTCTGTGCGCTGGCACAGGAGGATATGGGCCTTGTCTCTTTTATGCCGCCTGAGATGGGAGAAGTGATCTTTGAACTTTTGGATGAGGTCATCAAAGTCTGAGATGCCTCCTATGGGGAGGTTGTCGAACCAAACTCTGGCTGCGCCAATAAGGGTTTGTGCAAATAGGTAACACCAAACCTGTACAGGCCAAAGGACTGTGGTTCCGGCGCACTCGAAATCATGTAGATGATCTGTGGGGTCTCGCAGGCCATCGTATCTACCGATGCTGCTGGGGAGTTTCGCTTGTTTTTCTATAGGTGCGGTGGCTATTCGTTGACAAAATTTCGAACTTAAGGCGAAAGACTTAGGCCTGTACGGTCTGTTTAAGTCGTCGTCCTCCTTGTGGTGTGATGTCGCTGAGTGAGTTTTTGTTACCTTCCGCTTCTTGGCCCTTGAGGCTGTTGCGTCTGAATCACTGGTGGGTTGGTATCCGTCGGATTCTGACGCGGAGTCTACTAGGTCCTGGTCGCGTGTGTTCTTACTGCGACCTACACCATGAGACTTCGGGCGTGTGGCTTGTTTTTCCTTCCCCTTTCGGCTATGTTTGGCGGAAGGGGAAGCCTTACCTTTAGACTTGCTGGTTTGGATTTTTGCCAGCATATTTTGATAGATCTTGGTGTTTTTGAGTTGTTTTCGGAAGAGCCACTCGTCGGGGTCCATTAGTGTGTTGGGTGCGTCAGATTCGGAGGATTCTGAGGCCGAAACCGCGCGGGGTGGTGTTTGTTCCCTTATGGTTGCTGGTTGCGTGTCCTTGTCCGGAGTTTGGAGCGTTGCCGCTCTAGCGGTCTGAACGACCGTAGAGGGGGTTGCTCCCTTGCTTCCGACAGGGGTTAGATCAGCCATTTTGTGAGTAAAGGATGTGGTTTTGAAAGTTTTGTGGGTCTTTCAGCCGGTACGGATGGCGCCAATGAAGAAACAACGAGTATAACTGGTAATGTAGGACAGGGTGATATGCGGGGTAACGACTCGTGTTCGCAGCAAGGTATAATCCTTGGCTCACAACGATGGTTGGTCTATGGTTGTATACACAAACGGCAAGCAATCATACACAATAGACAGGGGTATAAGTGGTTCGATCTTCTAAGATCTACGTCCACTGGAAAAGGTGATCTTTATTGATGAATGACGTAAATAACAATACAAGTGGAGATACAAATGTATTCGTTCTTATTGGCTGGTTTCAACCTGCGGAGAAAGGAGGTCAAGTCCTCCTTTTATAGGAGATGTATGGGCTAAGGATCGTCGAGCCCATCCATCAATAATGGGCCGGGCCTTGAGGACCGGGCCGGCCGATTGTCAGGCCCACCTAGTTGGATTCTAACCCTTAAAGTGATCCAAGTTGAGGAGGGCTTCTTTTGATTGGACCACGTGTTGCCTCGTGGTTGGTTGGCCGGGAGGTGCTTTGTCCTCCACACACGTGGCGTGTTGTGGATGGTCGGCAGGGGCGTCAGTTGTCAGACGGCTGACCACTTGGCAGCTGACACCTGACGGGAGGAGGCAAGTTGGATTCCAAGGGGGGGTGTTCTTGGGTGCTGCCAACTGGTGCCTCTGCGCCTTTGGCGCTGATGTGCCTTTGGAAGTAATATTTTCGGCGGAGAGTAGGGTGCGCCTAAAAGCGGTACCCTACCCCTTCAATATATATATATATATATATATATATATATATATATATATAGGGTTAGGATCCGTTGAAAACTCGATGAGTTGTGAGAACTCGCGAGAACTCGACGTAAAATGCGAAAAAAAATAATATTTTTTTGTACACTAGTGTAAAAACACGTAAACCCCGCTGTAAATTTTTTTTATATAAAAATACATTAATTTACACCAAATTACACCGGGGTAAGGGATTTTTACCCCATACAAGTATATTAATATTTTATTCATTATTTTATTGTTGTTTTATTTTGGACCACATATTCATTTTTTATTATAATAAGTGTGTGGTTATAATCCACCCATAGTGGTGGAGTGGCTTTTGTTTCACCTATGTGATCAAAGGTTCGATCCCCACTTCCATCATTTATGGTTTGGTATCAGGGTGAAGATCGAATACGGATGGCGCCGGTTCGAATCTGACAGGCGGCGAGGTTTTGCCGAGTTCTATAACACTGTCGTGCCTTCGGGCGGGTGGGGCTCGGGTTTCCGCGCATTGGGAGAAGGCGGGGGCTGCTGGAGGTCGAGTAGTCGATTCTTGGGCACGGCGCCCCGCAAGGGTGGTTGCCACACAGTTGTTCGTCGATCAAAAAAAGTGTGGTTATAAAGTGAGTTCCTATGGTTCTCACAACTCATAGGAGTTCTCAAATAATCCAGATCCTATATATATATATATATATATATATATATATATATATATATATGGGAGGGTTATCTTGAGAACGTTAAATATTGTGAGAACCGTGAGAACAAGTAAAAAAATCAATCAAAATCAAATTTTTTTAATACAAACTTCATTATAATCAAAATGCAACATCAATAAATGAATTTTCTTTCCAAATAATTCATCTTTTCTTGCAAAAACACTTTCAAATTAACTTTTTACACATGTGTAAATGAAACAGTTTACACATGTATAAACAGTAAATTTACACATGTGTAAAAACAAATTATTTTCGTATACGTTTGAATTTTTACGCGTAAATTGTGTTTTTGAAATTGTATTTTAGTAATAAAAACAAGTGTAAAAAGAAATTTTGAATTTGAATGGTTTTAGATGTCGTTCTCACAGTTCGCACGAAATATAGGTGTTCTCAAATTAACTTTCCCCTATATATATGGGGTGGTTAAAATAAAAACCCACTCAAAACGAGAACACCCGGGAAACTCTGACTTCCCGAACTTTTTATCATCTGAAAAAATTAGGGTATGTAATATACAAGATTTTAAGAGTTTTGAGCCAAAAAAATCAAAAAAGCGCCGAGTGGATATTTTTAAAAAAAAATAAATAAGTTTTTTGTGTTACATATGTAACATGTCTGTTTTTGTGTAACATACGTAACACAAAAAAAACTTATTTATTTTTTTTAAAAATATCCACTCGGCGCTTTTTTGATTTTTTTGGCTCAAAACTCTTAAAATCATGTATATTACATACCATAATTTTTTCAGATGATAAAAAGCTTGGGAAGTTAGAGTTTCCCCGTTTTAGAGGGTTTCCGGTATCCCTTTCCCTTATATATATATATATATATATATATATATATATATATATATATATACACACACACTAGATTATACCCCGGGAGCGACCCGAGTTGAGAAATTTAATAGGATACATCAATTTTACATATGAAATAGACTGATGTATAACTCTAATATTAATATCTAACCTAAAACAAATTAACAATGTACAACTCCAATGCTAACACCTAACCTAAAAGAATGTAGAACTTTAATGTAACTCTAATATTAACACCTATCTTAAAGACTAAACAAATGTACAACTCTAACATACTAATATTGATACTTAACTTAAAACAACGTATAACTCTATTAACCTATTCGGCTCTGGTTGAATTTTTTTTTTCATATTTACTGATTTAAATATAATTAGTGACTTGTCTATACATGATTAATGATTTACCTGAACACTTTGTGTTTTTTTTCCTGTATGAACAAAACCCCACAAAAAATTTCTCCGTTTTTTATATAGCACTATGGTACTCGTTGGAAAGATAATAAAACGCTCGTTAATTTGGTGTAATTTTTTTCTTTAAAAAATCTCGTACATTAAAGATATTAACGTTTAAAAATTATGGGAGGAAACATGAGGGTGAAAAATCCAATTTTGTTTTTAAATTATTTTTTCCTAAAATATCTCAATGCCACATAGGATGACACATGGCACACTTAAGGATAAGAATGCCTCTTTGAGTGTCATGTCATTAAAATTGCTTTGGTTTATTATATGTATAGATTTTTTTCCTAAAATATCTCAATGTCACATGGGATGACACATGCCACACTCAAAGAAGAGAATGCCTCTTTGAGTGTCATGTCATTAAAATGGCTTTGGTTTATTATATGTATAGATGACGTAGATTTCTTACAATATATTTTTGTCTTTTACAATAGAGTTAATTGCAGTTTTCGTCCCTGTGGTTTGCCTAAACTAACAGGTTCAGCCCAGACTTAACACCCTGAGTACCTGTGTTTTCATTTTCTAACACTTTAGATCCCTCGACCTAACGGCCGTCCATTTGCCGTTACTAGGACCCCCACGTGCAGCTCACGTGAGGGGTATTATTGTCATTTCGTCTCTATTACAATGTTAACCTCTGTGATCATCTTCCCCAACTTCATTTCTTCCCCTTTTTGCAAGAGAAACCCTAATCCCACAAAAGCCAATGTCGACTTCGAGGGGTAGCAGAGCATCAATGTCTAATTCGAGCTCCAATTATCATCGTCGACTTGCAAGATGGACTGATGTTCCTCCCATTTGCAGATGTGGGTCTGAAACACTGGTTCGAACATCATGGACTGAAGCCAACCCTAGTCGAAGGTTTCACTGTTGTGTAAGTGGATGTGGGTTTGTGTCATGGGCAGAGGGTCCTGTTAGTGAAGGTAATTCCAAGGTTATCAACGGATTAGTCAAAAATTTGAACAAACAACAAGAATTAGCAAAAGCAAGACGGTATGAGGTAAGGAAGCTGAGGGTTATGCTTGTGTTGAGTTGGTTGTTCTTTGTCTTGTACATCATTTGTAAATGTTGAATAATTATGTTCTTGTAATAACTTTGAATTATGAATGAAATGACAATGACCCATTTGACTGACCCATTTGTATATTATGTTCAACAAATTTGTGTTTAAACCTGTATGCATTCTGTTCAACAATATCAATTAACAAATGCCCATAAAAATTGCCCATTTTTACTTGACCCATTTGCATAAAAACTGCACATTTTGAATGACCCATTTGACTGAATGTTTGCACACTAACCTGCATACATTTAGAATTCTCATATGACCATAGAAACTGCACATGATGACTGACCCATTTGCACATTCATTCAACAACACAAAACATGCCAATTAAACATAAACATTGTTCAACAAGAAAACATAAACATTGTTCAGACAACAGAAACATAAACATCAAAATTAAACATTGTTCACCATCAAAAGAAGCATAATCAGTTTAAAACAACATCATCAGAATCAATCTTGAGGTGCTAACTGTGAGCACTATTGTGAGCTTGCTTGTTGACCTCTTTTTCCACATCTTCTGGAGTTGTGCCCCTTCATTCCACATTTCTTGCAAGTTGTTGTACCCCCCTTTCTTTACTTTTTAACCACAGTAGTTGTTGATCCAGCCCCTTGATTGACTTTTTTCTTTCCCTTGTTGTTTGGATCACCACCTTCCTTGCTTGCAGGTTCATCACCTTCATTGGCTGACTTTCTCCTCTTTTTCTTTGGCCTTCCAATCTGTTTATGAAATTTTGGGGCTATGATAGTAGTTGGGCATGGTGATGGTCTCCATAGGTCCTTACCATTAATTGGCTCAATTGTGTTCCTATACACTTTCCTCCATGTATCTAGCCAATACACCTCATCCACCCATCTTTCAGGGATATCAACCTCATATCCATGCTGAGACATGTCCCATATAACTGCAACAGCATGTTTGCAAGGCATTGCAGTCAACTCCCACTTTCTACATGTGCATGTCTTGGCTTCTATGTCAACCACACGTTGGTCTGACCCAGGCATACTCACCTAAAAGCAACACATATTTATTAGCCATAGAATACAAATTAATGCATCAAACATTATAGGCTTACCTCATATTTTGTTGGACTTGCCATAAGCACATTATACTTTGCAGCTTCCTCTTTAATGGCATCAAACATCTTAGTTGCATAAGGTGTTAAAGGTCCTTCACATCTTTCAATCACATTGTGAACCACCATTATCCTCTTAGTCATGTACTGTCTAACAAAATCCAAGCATGTGATGATAGGCTTCTCCCTTCCAGGAACTAATTCTCTATTGAAAACCTCACATAAGTTGTTCAGCAGAACATCACATTTGGCCCTACCAGTAAAGTGAGCTCTGCTACAACTTTCCACTGGAATATCCTTTAGCCACTGATATAACTTAGCATCTTCCTTTTTATTTCCTCCATCTTCTTATCAAACAGAGCCTTAGTTGTAGCACTAGCACATCTCCACAACAAGGTCTTGAATTGACCTCCTCTCAAGTTTGTTTTCATATTCTCATGGATGTGTCTCAAGCAGTACCTATGCTCAGCATTAGGGAATGTCTTGGCTAATGCAGGAATTAGACCCTAAGCAATAACAAAGTGTTTTAGGAACTAATAAATAACAAATAAAGAAAACAAGAATACACATATTACCTTCTGCTTATCACTTATGAAAGTGAAATAGGACCTAGCATCAAGAACAAGATCATCACCTAGATTTTCTAAGAACCATGACCATGACTTAAAAGTTTCAGCTTCCACAAGTGCATATGCTAGAGGATATATTCCATTATTTGAATCAACTCCAACAGCAGTCAAGATCTGTCCAGGGTATGGACCTTTCATGAAACACCCATCTAATCCTAGCAGCTCCCTCCCAGGCATCTTAAAACCTGCCTTTAATGCCCCAAAACAGATGTAAACTCTCCTGAACTGCCTTGTAGGGGAATTTGGATTTGGTTCAGGTTCAACATCAATTTTCACAGTGGATCCAGGATTAGATCTAAGTAACTCCTCACAGTAATCTCTAAGCAAATGATACTGATCTTGGAAATCACCATTGATCTTTTTGTTTGCAATAGCTCTGGCCCTTGATATTTTCATGAGGGACATCTGGATCTGATGTTTCTTTTGGAGTAGGTCCTGTAACTTGGTCAAGGTTATTGTAGGGTTACCATCAGTTATTGGTGCAATCTCTCTTGCCATCCAGCCCATTGTGTACAAATTTACTACCCTAGTCTGCAAACACTGGTGCTTTGGGTTGTAAGTCCTGACCTCCCATAAATCATTCTCAGTGGGTCTGGATATTTGAACAGCCCAAGGATAAGTGGGCTTTGGATACTTTATTCTTGGTGTTTTCTTTGGGGTAGGTGGCTTATTAATACTACTTTGACCACCATCCTTTGTTGGTTTTTTTTTCCTTGCAGCCTGTTTTTTTCTCTTTGTGGGACCACCTTGGGTTTGTGAAGATTCTCCACTTGTGAACACAGGAGTATGCCCCCTGCAAACAACTCTAAACCTCAAAATCTCATTCTTGACAATATGAAGTTGTCTCCTTGTCTCCACAGCATGTTCTTTAATAATAAGTTTGATCTCCTCCCTATCTTCAAACAAATCACCAACACTAAACGGATTACAACTTTTTTCTCCTCCTTTCTTCTGCTTCCTTTTCACAAATGCTTCATGTTTATACTCATCTTCTTCATCTTCAATTAGACTATCAAAGTCATCAAGGTCTACATGTAAGTCATCTGCATCAATGTCCACATTGTGATGCATCTCCAAGTCATCTTCTACATCATCTACAGCAGACCTAAAATGTTTCATATCCACATCTGGGTCCTCTACCATATTGTCAGGATCAACAATATAATAAGAGTCTTCACTATCCTCCTGTTCAGAACCAGTTTGATCTTCTGCTTCATCAACATCTTTCTCATCTTCTGTTTCACCTTCTTTTTCATCTTCTTTTTCATCTTCTTTTCCATCCTGACTAACATCATGTGCTTGGTCATCTACCATATGGTCATCCTATTTTGTAGCAACTAAAGATTCAAAAAACTTAGCCAAAATAATAGAGGGATTGGCATCAATGTCATCAATGGTTCTTTTCCCCTTCATGCTTGGCCTATTAAGTAACTCTTCAAATTCAGAATCAGAATCTATATCAGGTTGGCCTACAGGATCATTACATTCAACCACAACTGGTTGTTGCTGCTTCTGCCTTTCTTCATGCTCAATCATAAAAGTATTAATCTTACACCACCAATGTTGCACATATACCTCCATCACCTTATACTGTGTAGCCAATTTACAAAACCTTTCAACAGAGTCATTTGTAGCCAATTCCCTTAAACCAGTGTCTAAATCCCCATCAGGTAATCTAAAATGATGATAAAACACCATGTCACAGGGATAACCTACTGATTTAATCATCTCTACTAAAACATCTATTCCAAAATCTTCAGTACAACAACAGTCTATATAGCAAGACTTGCCATTAACATACTTTCTACTAGGACTATTGATAAACTCACCACCATGAATCAACTTAATTGTAAACAATGTATTATCCTCGGCTACAAATAAATAAAAAAAGAAATCAGTTTAAGACCATGAATCATCCATAACGATGGTAGAAGAATTAGGGTTGTAATAAACTTACAGTAAATCTCGAATGGGTCGTAAACAACGTCTGGTTCTCGAATAATCCATAATGATGCCCACATTGCAAGAATTTGATGTTTGATTAATGATTGAAGATTAGGGTTTAAAGGATTTGGAGGGAAATCAGGGATGAACGATGTGATATGTTTGACGGTTTTAATTTTTTTTTTCATAAATATATAGGTTAATAATAATAGAGACGAAATGACAATAATACCCCTCACGTGAGCTGCACGTGGGGGTCCTAGTAACGGCAGATGGATGGCCGTTAGGTCGATGGATCTAAAGTGTTAGAAAATGAAAACACAGGTACTCAGGGTGTTAAGTCTAGACTGAACCTGTTAGTTTAGGCAAACCACAGGGACGAAAACTGCAATTAACTCTTTACAATATATTATATTGAAGATTATACGGTATATATATTTTGAATTTAGAACAATAGTCTGCTTATATGTGAGTCCCTTCAAACCACATTTTCGTTAAATGGACCTGACTACCTATTGAACAAGGAAGGTGGCAGTTTCAGATAATTCATGGGACGGCCATTTATGTTAAGTATGAATTTAAACGAACACGAAGGGGGTTTGTTCGTGTTCGTTTAAGTTTAACGAAACAAATGAATAAAGGCACATGGCTTTTCTTGTTCATAATACACAAATTATAACACAAACAAATCAAACGTATAAGAAGCCAGTGCTCACACAAAACAGAGCTCTTAATCACAAGTATTTTATGATAAACCAAAGCGCTACAACTAGGCCAACGATCCCAATCACCGACAATAATAAGCACATGCACGAGCAACCACTCTTGGCCCGTTTGTTTAGAATGGCCAGATTCTTCTGCACTCTCTGTTGTCCAAAACAAGACCAACATACAAATAGTCAAAAACCGTTTCATAACTTGTAATGCTCAAAAGACTTCACTATTAGTAAATGTATGTCGTCACCTTTAGCCGAGAATCTGTAACTTCTACATGTTCATCGAGATCGTTCTACATATCATAGATAGAAAAGAACAACAGTTATTAGATCAGGTTCACCTAGGCATGTTACTTTATGACTTTTTATAAATAAGGGTAAGTACCATATAAACCAACACATGTTTTTATTCTAGCAAAAAGTCACTTGAATTAACTTTGGTATATTAAAGTCCCTATACTTGTTCAGACTGGACCTACCTAAGGTTTTTGTAAATATAATGACTCGTTCGGTCTTAAACGAGTAAAACTTTGATGAAGTCACATCCGATGTTAGCTTAAAAAACTTACACCATCTTATGTAATAAAAAAATACACATGGCAGCATTTTTAAAAACATGAAATGTCGTTACGTGGATATTGACGAGTCTAAGAGATAACAAGTTATTAATTTTGTTTTTCACACTTACGTGTATTTTAAACAAGTTTAAGGACTTTAAAACCAGGGTGAGCGACGTTTTTGTGCAAGAAAAAGATAAAGTACGTTGGTTTATACGGCATCAACCTAACCCTGTGATAAATGATAACTTATTAGTCATATTCGCTATAAAGAGAATGGCATACAATGAGTCTAGTGTGCAGGTCAAGTTCCTCATTGACCGCCAAAGCAATATGTTTGGTACTTATCACTGTTTGCTCCAGTTTCTCTAGACCTTCATCTTGTTCTGCATAAAAACATATCTAAATAACATGATTCATAACCATAAAACTTGTACAACAATAATAATAAGTAATAATATGAAAAGCTTGCCTCTCATAATTTGTCGCTGAAGCCCAATGATACCAGAGTTGTCCAAACCAGATATCCGGGCCATGTCATCAGCCGGTTTAGTATCTGGACCAAGCAAGCTGTCCCTATTACCGAAGCTTGACATGTTCAATGCGGATGCCATCTGTGTTACTTTTGTTCGCAAATTTGCAAGCATATCTCTACGCCTTTTCATTTCTTTCTCTGTTCTGCAAGAATTAACAAAAAAATATTGAGATATTTAGATGGTTTCGTTACAGCTTTAATAAAGTCTAAAAGATATAAGCTACATAAAAATTGACCGACATGTGCATGAAGCGCACTAGGTACGACTCTTAAAACCAAGGGACACATCACATATCATTCTGCAGGACTAGACTGCATGTTCTATTAAGTTCTTAACTACTATTGACATGACAAACAGAGCAAAGATACTTACAGTGGTTGTTTCGCAGGAAGCTTTGTCAGAAGAGACTGCAAACTATCAAGCCTAGTTCCTAATATCGTAATCTTCCTCCGGATCGCAGACGAATGACGCTGCGCTTCTGGCCCCGTCCCAAACGAACTCCTCTCCGATATCATGCCAGTGATGTCATCAGCAAGCTTGGAGGCTTCATTATACTCCCTCGTCCACGGATCCGCGGAAGAAGCCATTTATCTGAAACAGAAACAACAAAATACTAACACATTAACCACCAGCCACCATTATACTTAATTGTATCCAAATTACAGCTCACAAACATCCATAAATAGCTAAAATCGCCTCGAAAAACATCAGGATCAGTGAAATTAACGTATCTACGACATATCCAGGTTTGTTAATCGTGTTGGGTTGGCGAGTTGAAATGTGCAACCCTGACCCGACCCGTATTATTCGTGTCAAGATTTCAAACCTAACCCGCACACATAAATTCGGTCAACCCGAACACTACCCATATAAACGTTTTTTTCAATAACTCATAATGCTGACGTGTTATAAGCAAGTTACAGGTAACGTGTTTAATGGCGAGTATAGGCAGGGGCGGATCTAGGCTTTAGAGAACGGGTTCCCGGGAACCCACTCGGTTTGTAACTTTTAGTGTTAATGTATATACAAATTTTGAAAGGAACCCATAAGAAAATAACAAAAGGAACCCATTACTAAAGCTTGGAGGTGGTCTGGTGGTGGGAACCCTTCATCACATACACAAGATTCCGGGTTCAATACCTGTCACACGCGTTTTTTTTTTTTTTGGTTTTTAATTTTTTTCTTTTTCTCTTTTTATTCAAACCTAGGTTTTTACCCAAACCCAATTCCAAACAAAAACATTCAGCAGCTAAGGCAACAAAAGCCCCGAATCCTCATCCCCCGACCTCTGCTCCGCCTCCTGCCCTCCTCCTCCTCCTTCTCCTCCGCGTCTGCTCCGCCTCTTGCCCTCCTCCTCTAGGGTTCCGGCGAGAGAAAGCATGTATACTCCACATGAACAAATGGTAAAATCTTTGATTTTTTCTTTTCTAACTTGATTTATTCATATATATTCGTGGTTGATTATGGTGTATTTTGTATGTGCAGTGATACCCACTTGAAATTGTTAGCTATGACATGTTACTTTACTGTTTGAGTGTTTATAATTAAACAAAGTTTGGGTATTTGTTTGGTTTTGGCTAATGGTCAGAATTCATTTCACAACATCAGTGACAAATCTCTACATTTCATACCAAATTAGGTTTCACTTATATCTAATCAAATTATAAAAATATTAATATCAAACTTGGTAATTATGTATTGATATCTAATCAACCAATCGTGTGGTAATATTTCTGCAACTGAAATTGATTTGTTTATAAAATATTTATACCTACGGCTGCAAAAAGCGTTGGATTAGTAGAGGGTTAACAGTTTGCTTTTAAAAAGTTGATACATAGCTATTAAGTATAAGTATGCATAAAATCGTTTGTCCTTGAAGACTAAGATCTTTTCAATAAGCGTTTTAAGATTGGTTATTTTGGTATGGTTGTCTTACTGAGATTTCAACGTCATAAACAGTGAGCTGTTTAATAATCAATCTATAAATCCACACCTAATGATCCTACTTGTATTATTTGATTTTGTTGATTAATATTGTTTTATCTTTATCTAGATGGGATATCCAAGCATAAATTGAGATGGAATGAGGGAAGGTCATGCGTAAACTTTTCATTGCAATCTTGATTAGAATATCGTTTGGTCAGTGATACCAAACTGCTTATAATCCCACCAACACCATCTTTGGTTAGTTGCTTTTCGTTCTTATTCACATATTTGGTTAGCTTTTGTTGTTTTTTAATCATTCATTCACATGAAGTAGAAGTTGAAACGGTTAAAGGTTAGTCAACTTTTTCTGACCCGACCTGACCCGACCCGACCCGAAAATTCTTAAATTTGGTCGTGAGAATTTTGATCAACAAAAAAAAAAAGGAACCCAGAGAAAAAAAATCTTGGATCCGCCACTGAGTATAGGTTTGACTAGTAGATAATACGGTGCAACAAAACTAAAAAAATATAAAGTTTTATAGGTTTATTATTTATTTTTTTTTTTTCTAAATACTTAAATGGGTTAACGGGTCAACTGAACTGTTTTTAAAACAGGTTAAACCAAAAAGACCCGTATTTAGACACAGACTATTAGTCGACCCAAAACTATGAGTATGACAAGTAAATAATTCGGTGTTACAAAACCATAAAATTATCAAACCTTTCTTTTCTAAATACATATAAATGGGTCAACTTTAACCCGACCTATTTTTAAAATCGGTTGATCCAAAATCGACCCGTTTTCCGGTATTTAAACGAGTAGTGTTAGGCGGCCCAAAATATATTTATATTTAACACTCCAAAAAATTCTCTAAAACTAAATCACAAATAAAATAATAAGAAAAAAAAAAAAAACATGATCAAGATTAAAGAATCTTCACGAAAAACGAGGAGAATTACCTCAACAGATTAGTTATACGGAATTGTGAGATTATATTTGCACGTGTATGTGAATGTGATTATAGTACGAGCTAAACGTCGTCGTCTGGTTATATAGACCGTTCCCCGGTTAGCTAAACGTCGTCGTGTTGGTTTACTTTGAAATTTTATTTTGACGAGACGTGTAAATTTGATTAGGCTGGAGATATAGGTCTTGTCCTTGAATATTGAAACGGTGCCGTATTGATCTGGATGGACCGGCGTGCCGGCTACGTTGGAAACCATGATGACTCGTTTGGAAAACTAATTATAATACTGCTAATTTAATCCAGGAGGTTTGTTAAATATTGACGCTTTCATCCAAATCTTTTTTTTTTGTCAATTTAGTTCATGTGATTTCATTTTTTTAAAATGACAAAAAAATGAAACCACGGGGACTAAATTGACAAAAAAAAAATTGGATGAAAGTGACAATTTTTGACAAACTTCAGGGACTAAATTGACAATTAACTCTAAAATACTATCATAATACAAAAATAATAATCTTTATCTTTATATATATCTATATCTATATCTATATATATATATATATATATATATATATATATATATATATTGCAAAGCTAATAATCATACATGTCATAATATTATGCAATCTCTCATTTGAGAGATGCCACATAGGATGTGATGTGACAACTCTAGACCAATTAAAAAAAAGAAATAAATATGATTTAACCTAATCTATTAAATATCTAATCTACTAAATGGAAATATTAAACTTTTATTATTTTCTCTCTCATGTTTCCTCCCATAACTTTTAAACGTTAATATCTTTTATATACGAGATTTTTTAAAGAAAAAATTACACCAAATTAACGAGCGTTTTATTATCTTTCCAACGAGTACCATAGTGCTATATAAAAAACGGAGAAAAAAAAACGACTATTTTTTGTAACTCGACAGGTATTGTGTCAGGTTTGGGATTAGTTTAAAAAAAATTGTGGGTTTGGGTCGGGCCTGGGATTAGGTAATACCCGACCCAATTACCCGAAACCACATACCCAAATACCCGAACTATATACCCGATCATATACCCATGAATTTTTTAACGCATCATATAACCCTAGACTAATGCGTTCGATATTTCAATAAATAACTATTTTTCCTTATTTCATATTAGTTCTTTTTAGAATGATCGATTATAAACTTCCAAATTCATTTGACATTATATAATATTTTGTAATGACACTAGATTTATACCCCGACACAGAGATTCGTTTTTTTTTTATATTTGAATTTGATAACTTATGGCAGAGATTTGTTTAAAATAAATAATAATAATAATATTAATAATTAATCATATATTGGCAATTCATTAATTATGTTGTCATATTAAATATTTTATTATGTCATATTAAATATTTCAACCCGGGACGCTCCCGGGATAAAAACTAGTATATATATATTGCAAAGCTAGATATCCTACATGTCATAATATTATGTAATCTCTCATTTGAGATGTGCCACATAGGATGTGATGTGGCAACTCTAGACCAATTAAAAAAACAAATAATAATATAAAACCTAATCTACTAAAATTAAAGTGAGTTATTTTAGGAAAAAAGAATTTAAAAACAAAATTAAAATTTTCTCTTTCTTCCATAATTTTTAAACGTTAATATCTTTTATATACGAGATTTTTTAAAGAAAAAAATTACACCAAATTAACGAGCGTTTTATTATCTTTCCAACGAGTACCATAGTGCTATATAAAAAACGGAGAAAAAAACGACTATTTTTTGTGGGGTTTCGTTTATACAGGGAAAAAAAACACAAAGTATTCAGGTTATTCATTAATCATGTTTTTTCTTTTAAACCAGGTTCTTATCTACGATATTGAAATTCAGCCCAATCGTCATGCTATCATTGGAATTTTACTCTTCTAAAGATGGATATGTATACTTCATCAAGAGAAGCTAAGAGAAAGAATCGTGCAACACTGCAACACATGGTGTCACCTTATAGCAAGGTTATTTTTTTATTTATTTAATTACAAGAGTAATAATTATTACTATTAGTATTATTAGAATAGTTATATTTTTCAGCCCCGAGACGCTCCCGGGATAAAAACTAGTTTTATATAATTATAAATGTTTAAGTAATTGCTTTTTTTTAGAACAGTCAACGAAATATTATTTCACTGAAAGCTAGCGGGATACTAGCAATAAGCATACATCACCAATATTCAATATTAAGACACCTTACCAACCTACACTTGACAAGTTAAAAGAATACTAAGTTTTCCAATCAAGGGATGGACATGTCCTAGACTTAACCCGAAGGTGACTCTTGGTTTTAACTTCACGAATAACCATTTGAAAAGAACATTATTTGTGATTAAATATTGCTTCATTTCGACTTTTCCAAAGACATCAAATTGTTGCTAAAGTCAGCGCATAGAATGCCTTCTTTCGCTTTATTAAGCCCTCCATAAATCGGTGAATCTCCAATAAATCTTTAAACTGAAAAGCAAAAACCGGGCTCACCTTACACCATTGTGAAAAAATAGACCACACCGCTTGCACAAAGCCACACGACACAAAGAGATGCTCCACCGATTTTGGACAATCACGACACACTGGACACATAACAGAACCCACATTGACATTCCTTCTAATCAAAGCTTCTTTAGTCGGCAACCTATTCAAACCGGCTCTCCAGACTAAGACTACCACTTTCTTAGGGACCCACGAATTACGAATCATAACAAACTCTGCAGGAACAACAGCAAGGTCTTGATTGCGGCGCTTTAAGTCAGAAACAGAAAATGAGTTGCAAGCATCTGAAATCCAAGTCCAACGATCCCTCGAATCCGACAAAGAAGGAGCGAAAAATCACTGCAGAAAATCTGAAAACTCAAAGTTTTCCACACCTAGAGCAGGTGACCGTTTCCAATCCCACGCCTAACCCAAACCCAACCGATGAACTCGATCTGAGACTAGTGCATGCTTATTCTTTTCCAAGGCAAATAGAGCAGGGTAGACGATCGCTAAAGGCGCCTCCCCCAACCCGTGTGACAATATCAATCATAGCTGCAACCTGTTTCCACGAACCAACAACTGTGAGCTTAGAAGGGATGGATTCCGATTCCTTACGAAATGGTGAATTGCCCAAATGACCCGCCTCCAAATAGCATTTGAATCTACCTTGAATCGCCACTACCATTTCGCCATCATCGATAAATTTTCATCCCTTAAAGACCCATATCCAAGACCATCGTATTCCGTTGGAGCGATTACCTTTTGCCAAGCCACCCAATTCATTTCCGCCTTCTCTTCCGACCCTCCAAAAAAAACACACGTCTTAAATTAAGTAATTGCTAAATGTAGGATAGTTATCTATATATTAAATGTACGACACTTTAATAGTGTCGTCCATTTAAAATACGCCTATCACATGTTTCGATACTATACCGAACTAATACTAACAGAATTATCGTTGCATCGCATGAAGAAATGAGAAAAAACCGTTTCCCATAGTACTACTAAACACTCATACACAACAAACGCGCCCCGCTGCTAGCACGGGGTAACTAAATACCCTAGTATAGTATATTTTTGAGTAAGGTGTAATATGCGCCCTCTCTAATTTAAGAGAGACATAAGGTTAGACTTTATTATTGTTGACCTAGAATTTGGTTGGTCCTCCGTAAACAAAAGATTAAGTAATTTGAAAAAACTAAAAAAATAAATTTATACCAACCTAAGTTGGCAACCGGGTTAGCATCCTAAAAAAATTTAGGTGTCCTATTCTAGCCTTTCAAAAATAAGGCCTTCGGACTTTAAGTTTTGACTTTTAAATGAGTATTGCAGGCGTACCTAGGAATTTGTTTCATGGGGGTATGGAACCATAGACTTTATATAGGTCGTTTATCTATCAGGTGGCCTGGGTCGGGTTGACTCATATACAAAAAATAATAATACTAAATTTATATAATCAACTAAATGAAAACAAAAGCCGAAAAGTAATTTAAACGTCACTACATATGCATAACAAAATTATAAATCTAAAGTTGTTTTCTCCGGGTCTTCATTTTTTGGAATATATCTATAACATCTTCAATATCCACATTTCTAAGCAACTCCTTTTCCATAAAAGCAATGCAACTATCGTTTAAATTCTCATCACCAATCCTATTACGCAAAACGTTCTTCACAAACTTCATTGCCAAAATGTTTCGTTCAATGGTTGCGGTTGCAACGGTAATGTGAGAACTAACTTCAATAAACGATACACCAATATAAAGTTATGGTGTTTCTTTGTTTCAACCATCAATTGTATAGGACTTTATAAACCATTCAATTTGGCAAATCTTGTATCCGCTTTTACATTATCAATGTAGCTCCCAAGTTCAACCGGAAGTCTTCTTTTTTTCTTCATCATCAAATCATGAGGAGACATCTCAGCTAATCGTAGTAGTTTTGTAACATCAAACGCACCAAAATTATCACAAGGACTCAAGCTATGAATACAAACAAGTAACTTGGATGTTACCTCGTTAAAGCGGTTTCCAAACTCTTGCATTTGCATATCTAGAATCGAATTGAAGCATTCAACCTTATAACGGTGGTGACATGTGATGTTTTTTTTTCTTGGCATCCTTGGGTCAACATATTCACCATCCATGTTTACCACTTCAAGTTCATGCTTATCACAAAAACGATAAGCATATCAACCTAAAAATCGTGTATTCGTCCAAACGGGATGAATCCACTTGGAAAAGCCAAATTATTCCCATATCAACCTACTGACCAAATTTCACGACCTAATTCTTTACAAAACTCAAGTTATGTCTGATTAAAGATGACTGAAGTTTTTAATCCGAAAATCAGTTTTGACCCATATTCAAATAAAATTCCAAAAACATATCAAACGAACACCAAATCGCATGATCTTACCCATTCTAGAAACCTAAGACCATGTATGACATGCACATAACAAGGATCGACCAAAACCAATACTTTAGAGTCAAGTTACAGAGCCTACAAGTCGACATATACCTTCTGTCCAGATTTTAAATATGCGATATTATCAACTAGAACCAATCCTAGGTGTATATTATCGATCAAGAACTTCAAATAATCATCATAAGACATCCCTAACACATTAACAAGACCAAAACATGCGAGATTCACCATGAATACAATCATCTACAAACCCTAGACAATCAACAATCAACAATATACACCAACATGCAAACATCAACATATAACCTTCATTAATCCTTATGTTTAACATGTTAGTCTTTTAAAAAACTCATACTTTAATACTTATAATATTGTTTCGGATCTGGACAAACCCTAATATGGTGTTTAAACATAATCAAGAATGGTTAAAACACAAGAATTTAAGATATTATACCTAAAGCTCTTCACAATCAAGACCCGAACACCTTCTACCCTTCCCGGATGATGTTCTTGAGCTTTAGCAGGTGTTGGATGGTTTATTTTTCGTGTGGGGGTTGTTATGGACGATTAGGGTTGAGGTTATGAGGTGCATGGGGCTTAAGGTTGCTTAAATAGAGGGTTAAAGTCGGTTTTGTGCGTTAGTCACCGCCGAACGGCCGTTCGGAAAGAGGGAACAACCGTTCACTCTTCCTCGACTCGTTTCGCGCGGTCCAGTCCAATGTGTTGCGTGTTTTCTTCGATGTTTTTGTTATTTTGGACCATACCAAGCTTAACCCCATGTATTTAGCCCCCAACCATCCTAACGGTTCATCGATTATGATTTTGATAACACGTTTAGTTTAAATTCATGTAATCACATAATAGTTTGCACATAGATTCACAAAAATACATAATCGCAATTAATATCAAACCATTGATTCAGAAGTATCTATTTTCTCAATTCACCAACGTTTGGGGTTCAATACTCGTATACGTAGTTCGGTAATTCCTCGAATTACCTCCGTTATGCAGTTACTAGTCTATAACTGTGCAACATGTGACTCGCCTATCTAACCCTAGTTAAGTAACATGCTGTGAATGTAAGTAAAGTTAACTACAGTTTAGTTAAAGTAGGAACCTGAAAATGCGGGGTGTAACAAAACAGCTGCTCGCTTTTTGCTTTGCCAAGAGACCAAGGCATTGCCTAGGAATTGGCACCCCCTGAAGTGGATTTCCTTGTGGTTTGACAACCAACAAAATCATTGTCTGAGTAACCTGAGAGCTCAATATTTCTATTAGCAGGATAGGAGATACCAAGTGTGAGGGCACCTTTTAGGTAACTGATTATCCTTTTCACAACAATAAGATTTGACCTTCTAGGTGATGCCTGTGATCTTGCACAAACTCATGTGGCAAACATGATGTTGGGCCTAGATGTAGTTAGGTACAATAAAGACCCAATCATGCATCTGTAATGTGTTTGATCAACCAGTTCATCCTTACCTTCAACAGTGAGCAACTTTGTGGTACTCAAAGGTGTACTGCATGGTTTACAATCATTCACGTCTTCGCTAATGTTATTAGAATCTAAAAAGTTTGATAAGTATAATGGGGGTAATGGGTTTAGAATAGATGGGTTGTTATAAGTTTAATGGTTTATATAAAAAATGTTTTATATATCTGATTTATATAGTTATTTTGTTATTTCTTTTATATAATAAAATGAATTAATTATTTAATGTAAAATTTAAAATTAAATAAGTTCTTATTTAATTAAAATCATCATTATAAAAAAATATACATTTATATATATGCTTTTATATAAACAAAACGCAAGATTTTGGAACGAGATTTCAGAAACGATTTTGGATTAAATGAAAAGGTTAAATAAATAAATAAAGGTAAATCAATGCGAATTTCTTTTATAATTAAAGACTTTTAAAAATACATGTGCTAGAAATGGAAATACTTGAATACAAAAGGGACTAAAGTTGTAAAACGGTAAGAGTGAAAGGGGACGGATGTCACATACTTTGATCACATGAGTATGTTTAACTGTGAAGTTCTCCTCTCATTCACTAACGTTAAGCCCCATCACGCGTTAATGGTTTAAGAGGCATTGAATTACTTATGAATCAAGGATCTCTACTAGCCACGACCGTTGTGGGATTTACCTAAAATGTTACACATTAGTCTATGTTAATCTTCTTGGTAATCACTATCATTATTGTTATTGTTACAAATATATGATATAAGGGCTCTTGTTGAATAATTTAACTACTGTTTTAAGTAGATTAATGAAATTTGTTATGGGGAAATTTAATAATACCCTACTAATTAATGGGATCAAGTAAAACGGAGTTTTGCCAATAAAAAAATATGGTTAAGACTAGACGATGTGGGGTACGTGGCCGACCTATAAGAGACCAGCGATGATTGCGACCTCACGCCAACACCATTCTCAACTCCCATGGTGTGATGACCGTGAGGGAGCTCACGTACACCACAACTTGATTTTCGAAGATTTGAACATTATATGACTGTTCAACGATCAAAATTTTCTTTTAAAAAAGTTTTTTCCCTATTTAAATTAACCACTTTACACCAAACCTTTATAATTTTATTAATCTTTCTCAAATTCTTTAAAAAATTATAATCTCTACAACCCCCAATTTATTCTCTACCATTCCCAAAAAGTGAAGATATTGTGTGTATGCTTGTATCTTACTGCACGACATGATTCTCGACGACGAAGACAACATCATATGTGCCGGTTGATGAAGACGGGCAAAAGTCTAATATGTGGGCATTATACAATGAGAATACACACAACACTCTTTGTACGGATTTAATTGAACAAATTTGGCAATTGGGTCTGATCAAAACCAAGGATTAGTTTTCTTTATATATTTTTTTAATTAAGCGGCTTAAATTTTTTTTTTTTATATATCATTAGAGCTATATTATTTTAAGATTATGTAGTTTTATTAAATAAAAAAGTTAAGAATAAAAAATTGGTTGAAAAAAATATTATTTCGTTATTTTACAATAAAATAAATTAAATAAATGTTAGATTAAGAAAAAGTTAAAGATGGGAGATTAAAAAAAGGGGGATGAGGATGGTGACCACACCATAATGGATAGTGTTGGAGGGTGGAGTGATTTGATGATGATGATAACGTGAAGGGTAGTAATGATGACTCAATTAGAGACCATACCATACGCTATAATCTAATATGAACCAGTAGAAAGTTTGATGATATATAAACATTTCAAATGTAGATTAGGATTATAACAAAATGTCATAATTGTCCACAACTAATGAAGCTAATCATTATCCAAATTTGAATCTTATATCAAGACTTCAAATTTCTACAAAGGTTTGTTACTAATAAAGATACTACTATATAGTGGTGCTGGACGGGTAAAGTTGTCATTTCATGTTTATGCATAAGGATAAAATTGTAATTTCATTAGAATGACAAGACAAATTTAATACAACTTTTAATTTCTATTAATTAATAACCAAAAAAATAAGAAATTAATGATTAATAGTTGAAGGTTAAAAAAGGCAAAAACAAGAAACAAAAAATTAGTTTTTTATAATATTAAACCATTCACAATTTTAAATCCCTATATTTTGTATGTCTTATCTATAATAAATTAATCGCAAACAAACTCACATGTTCGTTATATAATTTTTGGAATTAGCATGTGGAGATTAATAAACAACTAGCAAGAATGCACTTTACCCATCATGCTTTCGGGTAACAACGTAATGCTCTTTTTTAATCAATAATTTTAATCAATAATAGAGGATAAATTTGATCCAGCTATAAGTAGGTTTGAATCTCCATAATATAACAGGCAAAGTAATAGGTGGAGTATGGATGTTTAGGGCGATTGTTTTCGAGTTATTGAAGTTATTTAAATTACAATTTGATTTATGTTTGAATTCGAATCGTGCTAAATAAACATAATTATATATGTGTACTTTTTATAAAAAAAAATCAAGTTATATATAATTCAATTTGAATTTTCAGGTCGAATCGGGTCGAAAATCATAAATTTAACCAAACGCAATATCCAAACATTGTACAACACCGCCGCAACGCGCGGGCTCCTGCTAGTATAATATGATGATTGTATACCATGATAAAATATGAACTGTGTCTCTCTATATTCATTAACATAATATTTATAGTTACAATGCCGACCTCTGTTTTAGGATAGAAATAATTACATAATCAATATACAATCATACCATGTATACAACTTTATTGGTAACCATAAGTAACATTACTATTTCCTCATATTGTCATACAAGATTTTCAACAAAACCTAAATTACAATAATAATTGTAAAATTTGTAAGGTAGAAAGAGATGGTGTACGTGTCGTGCGAAGACCGAGTTCTTGGAGAAGATTTTTAACCCATGAGATTTCAGCTGCGGCGTTTGCTAGTGCTTTGTATTCTGCTTCAGTAAATGAGTGCGAGACCGTTTTTTGTCTTGATGAACGCCATGAGATGATGTTGGATCCAAGATATAATATATAACCTGTAGTAGATCTGCCTCCGTCATGTATGCCTCCCCAATCAGAATCTGAGAAAGCATGTAAATCAAATGAGGACTGTTTATTTAACAATAACCCATGGTACAATGTTCCTTTCAAATAGCGGAGAACCCGTTTGAGAGCTTGCCAGTGTGACTGTTTTGGGTGGTGCATAAACTGGGAGAGTTTGTTGACAGCGAAAGAGATATCAGGGCGGGTGAAGGCAAGGTATTGAAGTGTGCCAACAAGTTTGCGATAAGGAGTTGGGTCAACGGGTGGAGAGGCATCCGAAGGGATAAGCGGTTTAGAGACGCTTAGAGGGGTGAGGACCTCTTTGGCACCATCCATTTTGAAAGTGGTTAAGTTGTCCTGAATGTGCCTATGTTGGGAGAGGAATAGACCATGAGGAGTTGGAATGACTTCGATTCCTAGGAAGTGATGTAGGGGGCCTAAGTCTTTGATCAAAATTTTTTTGCTTAGGGCTTGAACAGAGATGTCCATGAATGGATTATTGTTTCCAGTGAGGACAATATCGTCAACGTAGACGAGTAGGTAGCAAGTGTTACCATTTGTGTTGTAGACAAAAAGAGACGCATCAAAGAGACATTTTTTAAAACCGAAGCTAATGAGGAAGGCAGTTAATTCATTGTACCAAGCCCGCGGGGCTTGTTTAAGGCCGTAGAGAGATTTCTTGAGTGTGCAAATGTGATTAGGAAACGCCGAATTTGCAAATCCGGGTTGTTGAATCATGTACACATCCTCATGTAAGGTGCCATGAAGAAATGCGTTATTGACGTCTAGTTGGCGTAACGACCACCCTCGAGAGAGTGCGATGGAAAGAACAGTACGAATGGTGACAGGTTTCGTTACCAGACTAAAGGTATCGAAATAGTCCTTACCATACTGTTGATGAAACCCTTTTGCGACTAGGCGCGCTTTAAATTTATCAATAGTTCCATCGGGTTTTCGTTTGGTTCGGAATACCCATTTGCATCCAATTCGATTTTGGGTAGTATGAGGGACAAGCTCCCATGTATGGTTTTGAAGAAGAGCATTGTATTCAAGATCCATTGCTTGTCGCCATTGTGGATCTTTCATCGCTTGGATGTGAGTAGAGGGCTCAATGAATGTAGGAAGTGGGTGAAGTGTGGTGGAGTTGACGAAGTTGGAATTGTAATATTTTAGGTTAGGATTGCGAGACCGTTGTGGGCGAGTAGAGGTGGTAGGGTCATTGGAAGGCTGTATAGGAGTGGAGGAATGTGTAGGAGATGATGACTGTGTATGGATAGTGGAGGACTGTGTAGGGCTAACGGAGGACTGTGTAGAGGACAAGAGTTGTGTATGGTTAGGGGAATGTTGTGTAGGTATAGTAGAAGTTTGTGTAGGGTCAGATGAGTGTTGTGTAGTATCAGGCAACTGCTGTGTAGGTGCAGCAGAATGTTGTGTAGGGTCAGGAGAGAGGTGTGTAGGAGGTATGGGTTGGGGTGTGGGATCGATGGGAGGTTGTGTAGGGTGTGAAGGCTTTGTAGAATTTGGTATGTTGTGAAGAAATGATTCATAGGTGACAGTGGGAGATGCGGAGTTATTGGTGTGGGATGGGAAGATGTGTGGTATGAATTCAACATGGCGAGAGTGATATAGCTTGTTGGTGGCTGGATAAAAGCATTTGTATGCTGATCTGGAAGAGGAGTATCCAAGAAAGATACATGATGCGGAGCGAGATTGTAACTTGGAGGTGTTGTATGGGCGGAGCCAAGGATAGCAAAGACATCCAAACGGTGACACTTTATTACCATTTAGTCCTAATTTAGAAATTAAGGACTTGAAGACTTGAAACGAAGGATGTCCAAGGATATGGTGCCACGCAAGTAGAGATCTTGTTGTTATTGCATTGATTTGAGGAGAGAGTGTGGTTGGTCAGTAGTAAACGTCATTGACGTTCACGCCCCGCATGAGATGTGCCCCCGTGCGTAGATCCTTAACCACGAAATGATATGGAAAAAATTCAACAGAAACTTGATTAGTACGACTAAGTTTTGCAACAGAAATAAGATTATTACGAAGAGATGGAACGATTAAGACATCGTTTAAGAAAAGCGGTCGTGAGTTAGTGTGAAGGGTTGTTTGACCAATGTGTGTGATAGGAAGGGTTTTACCGTCACCTAAAACAATCTCATCCGGGCCACCATATTCGGAAAGAACATGCATTTGGTTGTTGTTGTTGTTAGTGTGATTGGAAGCGCCTGTATTTCACATCCATGGAGTGTTTGGAACCATAGTGTGAGAAGATGTATTGTTCACAACTAGGTATGAGTAGGAATCATGAGTAGAGACTTGATGGTCGCGTAGGAAGCGACGAAGTTTGCGACAATCTTTCATTACATGACGGGGTATGCTGCAAAAATAACAAAAAACGTTAGTTTGGCTGTTGTGGGTCGGGTTGTTTTGAGTTTGGGTTGCGGATTTGTTTGACCACGAGGAGGGTCGGGTTTGTAATGATGGGTTTGAGGCTGAGGAACAAGGGTTCCGTTTGTAGTTTTGGTTAGATTGATGAACAAAAAAGGGAGCCATTGAGGCTGCAAATCAGAAAGAAAAAAAAAAGATGAAAGGGTTGTGTGGGCTGCGGACAAAAGGCAGTCGAAAGCTGTGATGGATCGGTTGGCTCAAGGGAGCTTTAGGCTCTTGATACCATATCAAGTATGAGTTTTTTATGAGTAAAGGTATAATATTCTCATTAAAGGACATACAATATATACAGACTCGAAGCTCCAGTTTAGGAGGGAAACAAGCTATTGACCTTGACCAAAGACTAAGAAATAACTTCCTAATACTAAGCTATTGACCTTGACAAAAAACTAAGAAATAACTTCCTAAGACTAAGCTATTGACCTTGACCAAAGACTAACATAAATACAATAATTACAAGGCATGAATCAAGGTAAAAGTCATGTATGGTTAATAGAAAGAGAACCCAAATGAAAATTGCATGAAATCATGCGAAGAAACTAGAAACTTGTGCTTTGAAATCACATATAGATGGCCACATTCATTCACTACACATGAACTTTGGCTTCAAAACAAACCTAATAATGCAAAGATAGAACACAAATAACAAATATTAATACCAAATCTCATCATATAACAAAGTGTTTCCCACAATATGAAAATCCATATACTAGCAAGGGCATACTCGCTAACCATCGAAGTCGGTACCAACGAAACCATTCTCGAAATCAAGCGAAAAATTGAGCATTGTCTTGGTGTTCCTATATCATCACAAACACTTAGTGTATGTGATTGGGAACTACTCGATGGGCTTGACCTTGAAGATTATCCAATTGTCACCGAAGGTACAAAAGTTGATCTCACTATCAATCACATTCCCACTTTAGAAACCCACAAACAAATCCAAATAACGGTTAAGTTTTCGTCCCGAAAGCATAACATAGAGGTAGACCAAACCGAAACAGTAGGAAGTCTAAAGGAAAAGATCCATATTATCGATGGCACACCCATCAAGCAAATGATGTTTTTCTATACAGGAGTGGAGATGGATGATGATTTTCGCAAGTTGAGCGACTATGGTGTTGGTGAGTTCTCGGAAATCATTGTGTTTTTAAAGACCATGAGCCGGTTAGTGGCTGAGCCTCCTTCGCGTAAGCTTGGTTTTGTGGTGCAAACATCCTCGGCTCTACTTGGCTCGACTTGTCTCCCGATCGAGATGAAGGATTCGAGCACGGTGGCTGAGTTAAGGGAACTACTTGTGGGTAGGAAATTGTTGCCACTCGATGATTACATATTCATTCATAAGCAAAGGATCATGCGAGAGAATTGTAGCCTTCGTTGGCATGGTGTGGAAAATGGTGACTATCTCTATATATTCAAAGGGACGGTTAGTCGTGGGTAGCTAGACTACAACATATGTATATACCTTTGACGTTACTTTAATTTTCAACCAACTAGGAAACTCTTCATAATGCTTTTTTTCATACTGTCCTACATACCGGTCTGTCGACCATAATGTTTCCATGTGTTCGTTAACGTTCGTTAACATAAGAAATAATGCAGGCTGGGGAGAATCCAGAAATTTGTTTCAATGTCATTGTATCGAAATTTATTTTTACGTATCCATATAGTTTAAATTCTTAACATGGAACCAAACATCAAAATTTTTAGGTCGGTTCAACAGTTTAGGTTAGCTTGGGTTGGGTTGATCACTAATAAACACGTATGTTGATTACTTTTTTTACTTAACAGTCAATGTGCTATAACCACGTAAACAATTGTCGACTTCTTTTAACGTTATTGTAATTGGTGGGTTGAGTTATTTTACAATGGCTACAAAAAATGAGAAAGGTGAGAAACCACTAAAAAATGACATATGTCCAAAAGAGTAAACAAGTGGGAATGATAATTTTGTC
Source organism: Ambrosia trifida (assembly GCA_028751855.1). Lineage (NCBI taxonomy): Eukaryota > Viridiplantae > Streptophyta > Magnoliopsida > Asterales > Asteraceae > Ambrosia > Ambrosia trifida. The sequence continues at coordinate 140,783,490 of CM054123.1, forward strand.
AAAAGAATATGCACATGCAAGTCACGTGTCATTTTCACCTTCATTTTTAAACGTCCGTAACTTTTTTATATGTCATTTTAATATATATATATATATATACACACACACCATAAACATATTGTTATACTTTAGAAAAAAAAAAAGTTGAAAACCCAGTTGCGTAAGACACAATGGAGATAACGTATAACGCAATGAGTACCAATTAAATATGCAATGAACAATAGGGTATGAAACACAATGAACAATCTAATAAAACACAATGGATGACATACTAAAGATACAATGAATAGAAGACTAAAACACAATGAATACTTAAAAAAAAAGGTTGAAAACCCAGTTGCGTAAGACATAATGGACGGCATACTAAAAACACAATGAACAAAAGACTTACACAATGAATACTTTTGAAAAAAAAAGTTAAAAAACCAGTTGCGTAAAACACAATGGACAACATACTAAAGACACAATGAACAGAAGACTAGATTTCAGTTGCGTTTTAAAATTATAACTTAAAATAGTTAGTCAAGTGTTTTGAACATTTTTCAAGAATAAAAATACATAAAAGCACATGAAAAATACATGAATACCTATGAAATACATAAAAACATGTTTCAAATACATGGATATACATAAAAATACATGAAATACATAAGAAATACATGAACATATGTTCCAAATACATGGATATACATGAAAAACAAATAAATATATAACTATCGGTTTGGTTTCGGTTATTTTGGTTATGAAAGAAGGGAAAACCAAAACCAAAACCGTAACCGTAACCGATCTGTTAATTCAGTTTCGGTTATTTTCAATTCGGTTTTGATTTTTTTTCGGTTATCGGTTTTCGTATGCTCACCTCTAGTTGAGTTTACGATTGAAGTGAAGAGTAAAACAGGGGGGTAGAATTTAAATTAATTTTTTTTTATGTTATACATTAAGTAAAATGACAAAAGTACCCCTTATTTAACATTAAAAATGGACGGGGTTAGCTGAGTAGATGGAAACGACAAGAAAATAAAACCACGGGGCTCAGATGCAAGAAAAACATTTTTTGGATGAAAATGGCAAAAATCACCAAACTATTGGGACGAAAATCGCACTTCACTCTAATATTTTCATAAGTTTTCCTTTTATATCTATCTTAAATAGCAAAGTCGGTATCAATTACATGTATGAGCCTCCCACATACTTTTGTTCTTTACTTTAAAACAACTAACTTTTTACGTGCATATTTTTATATACGTGTCGGCATAATTTGAGTTGGTCTACGTTTTGATGTAAACTGCTTTTTAGAACGATTTAGCTAAAATATAATACCTTCGTGCTTATTTTATGCACGTTTCGGCGACGTTCCAAACCGATTGAGTTACATATAATATATTTTCATCAACGGTATAAATTCACATTACCCTACGTTTCGACCACTCACAAGGCACAACGGATCATATTACTAGTTTAAAGTTTATTATTAACGTTTTTATGTACAAAGAAATGTTGAGTGACTTTTAGAACATGTTTGGCTCTCCTTATTTCCACCCCCTTATAACTTATTACTTTTTTAAAAAGTTAATAAGTTAAAAAAAGTGTTTGGCAAATGAAAAAGAACTTAATATTTTAACTTATTATAGGCAAATTGAATGTGTGACTTTTTGAACCTCCTTATAACTTATTGATGGATATTTACCTACATGCCCTCCTTATATCCGTATACCTACCTACCCTCCTTATACCATTTTAGGGGTTGTTTGGTTCATTAAGTGTTGAATCATTAAGAGGTTTTAATGTTTAAGTGTTGAATCATTAAGTTTGACCTCTTAATGGTTAGTTTTCTTGTCCCACAATGATATGAGAGCCTCATTAAGGTTCAGTCTAGTTCAGTGCTTAATGGTTCAGCTACATCCCAAGTCTTAATGATTCAGCCTTAACCATTATATTCCGAAGCTGAAACAAACGCATTAAATGCTGAATCATTCAGCACTGAATGGTTCGGAGCCTTATTAAGAGATTACCAAACAGCCATTTAGTCATTTTACCTAAATAAGTTAAACCAAACATTTTTTTTACAAAATAATTTATCAACTTATTGTTTTTTCCCACCACATAAGTTAATCCAAACACTTTTCTAAAAATTTGTTTTTAAAAAGTTATAAGTTAATAAAAGTCCTTTTGGACTCAATTAACTTTATCCAAACATGCCCTAAGAAAATATTCAAAGCGTAGTGCTGTGAAAAAAAAAAATATAGAGTGATAGTAAACAGAAAATTTAGTATTTTTTTTAATTATACAGTACTTCCGTAATAAATTTGTAAAACCAAACAAAACAATTCTCATCAAAACAATAATAAACCAGCGCCCTAGGCCACCACTTTCAACCACCGGAATACCATAACACACAACTTAAGGGGACGATGTCAGACCTAGACAGACAAATAGAGAAGCTCAACAACTGTGAAACGTTAGAAGAGTCTGAAGTCAAGTCTTTATGTTTAAAAGCAATGGAAATTTTAGTTGAAGAGAGCAACGTTCAACGAGTCGATGCTCCCGTTACTGTAAGTTTGCAATTGCTCTTCATTCATTCATTCTACCTATTAATTTAGAGCTTTTCGTAAATAAGGTAGGAAATTAATATATATGGTTCAATAATTTAGGGTTTAAGTGTTTAGTATGGTGACTAGTTAAGGCCCTACATCCCAACCACCCTCCCCATACCCTACCAATAGCTTTTGCTATTTGTGTGATTTACTAGGTTTTTCTTGTTTTTATACTATGGAATTTTATTTTATGTGTAAGTCATCAATGTTCTCTCTTTGGTCTCTATTTTGAAATATTGTATATTCACTTGTACGTTAGGTTAGGACACTAGTAATCATAGTTGTTAATAGCAACCATAGTGCCCGCTATAACGAATAGCGTGGCACAGCGCTCATGTATCACTATATGGTTGATAGCGGGAAACAGCAACATTTTTTTAGTTATTTTTTGGTAATATGTATATGTAAAATATCTCTAGAAATCTAGAATTTTCTTCTAGTGTATGATGTGTATCGCTAAACATGAAATAACGGCCGCTATTTTATCGCTATTGTTACGTAGCGTATTGGTAGCTTTTCGATATGTCCGCTATTCGCTATTGACAACTATGCTAGTAATTGGTTGGAACCGTTTGTCATTAGCGATTTATAATGGTTTTTTTAAGTTTTCATTTCTTTTTTTGGTTAGCAAGGTGCTAAGTCTAATGATTTTGTTTACTATAAAGTGGTAAAATCTTACCCTAATGATGACTAACAGGAGATTGGAGTTTTCTCCAGATAGTTTATGATTCAGTGATGTAACTAACCATGAGTGAGATGCTTTACTTAAGGTCCCAAGCTTTTTTTTTTAGACACGCAGCCCTGTGCTTTGTTTTTTATTTCTAGTCTGTAAAACACTAAAACTGTAATTTAAGACGTGTATTAGCTGAATACATTGTTTTCTTTGCTCATGAACATATCAACCGTTTACCTCACAATTTAATCAGCTGTGTATCTTTATGATGTGGCTGGATAAGTACACATGGGCGGTGAGGTCCAGCCTAGTGACTAGTCGGGGCTAGTCGGGACTAGGCGAAAATTAGGCGGAATTAGGCGTTTTGGTATTTTATACGTATTATATATACACACACACACACACACACACACACAAATTTAGGTGCTTTTTGAAAATATGTTAAGATATATACACATAATACCATGGTTTTTAAAAACGGCTGAGGCGTGCGCCTCGAGGCGTGCCTCAAGGCGAATCGGGAGTAAAACGAGTCTGAGGCTGCGCCTCAGGATGCTATTTTGTAGATGCGCCTCACAGGGCTGAGGCAGTAATAAAAACTGCGCCTCAGGTGCGCCTCAGGGGTTTTTTAAGTTTATTTTTGATGTTTTAGACTTTTTATTTCAATTTCAAGCATGTCATGCCCTTTTAACGTGTGTTTTTGATGTTTTTAATGAATTTGATGCTCAAATTAGTTAGTATTTCAATTTCTATAATATATATAACATTCGCCTCGCGCTTACGCCTCGGTTCGCCTCGAGGCGTACGCCTCGTGAGGCAAAATGAAAACGCCTCGAGGCACGTTTCCGTACTTTTAAACCTTGCATAATACTTAGAAATACTTAGATATATACACATACTACTAACAAATACTTAGAAATTTAATAAAAAAAATTAAAAATAAATAAATAAAAAAAATACCACCGCCTAGGCCCGCCCAGACTCCGCCTTATTTGGTTCTTTTTTTATATATTTGTTTTGTGAATTGAGCCCACGTCTTGGAAATTTATGGATGCTATTTTTCTAGTAACCATAAGAGCTTTTTTCTTAATAATTTTTTGCATGAAGAAAAGAGATCATCTCATGCCCTCGTGTTTCTTAATTAGATTACCTGTCTTCTATTTCCAAATCTTATTCTAATAGTTCTCTTTTGTGCTGTATTAGATATGTGGCGACATCCATGGACAGTTTTATGACATGATACAACTTTTTAAAGTAGGCGGTGATTGCCCAAACACGAACTACTTGTTTCTTGGAGACTTTGTGGACAGAGGGTTTTACTCTGTGGAGACGTTTTTGCTTTTGCTTGCCCTAAAGGTAAATCAGTGGTTTTGATCTATTGAGATTAGATGCATTAAGTTTCAATATATTTGCTCTATTAAAAATAAATGAACGCTATTAAAGAAAATTAGTAGTATCAAGTTAGAAGCTCTTCTCTTTTTCACATGTTATTTTAATTATTTGTTATCACTATTCGAGCAGATTTGTACCATCAGTATTGATTATCAAACCATGAATAGGATGAAGTCTGAAAAGCTTTTTTTTTCTTGTTGTGATCCTTTAGTTTCTTCATTCTTCCAAACCATTTATTTGATTTGATATATGTATTCTCTTTTAGCTAAAGCACTGTTGTAATCAGGTGAGGTATCCAGATAGGATAACACTGATCAGGGGCAACCACGAGAGCCGACAGATCACACAGGTATATGATATATCATTCTTACCTGATTTGTGGTCCCACCGGCACCTTGAATTTGTTTGAAATTGTACAGTTATTCCCTATGCTAGGTATATGGATTCTATGACGAGTGCTTAAGGAAGTATGGTTCTGTTAATGTTTGGAGATACTGCACTGATATATTTGATTACTTAAGGTTTGCTAAATTTCTTGTCTGATACGTAAAAGTTAGAGGTGGCTAGATAGGCGGCGCTAGCGAAGTAGGTAATGGGTCAAAACGGGCTCGGCTTGAAACATGTCAGTTTTTAGTTTGGGCGGAGGCGGTTGACCTTAAACACTATCGTGTACATACAGTTTTAAGCAAATCATTAATGCATTAACTATGATTTCAAAACAATAAAGCATCTCTTGCTTGGAAAGTGAGTGCCGGTCTGCTTCGGAGATCCCACATAGTATTACAATAATCTAAATCTTTGAATAGAAACGCTTCTAATTTAAACAGACTGCAAGCTTCATTCAATCTGTTTAACGCCTATGAAAAATCAAAACACAAACCGTATTGATCTGTTCAATAGCAAGTGGTTGAAATTGTCACCTCTAGTTGAAATACATAATTTAGGGTCCATATTTCTTTAATCTTCCTTGCTTTACAGTTTGTCTGCTCTCATTGAGAACAAAATATTTTCAGTTCATGGTGGCCTCTCTCCTTCCATCAACACATTAGACCAGGTTTGAGAAGTCAAAATATATCTTCTGAAAATTTTATTCCTTCCCAAGTTAATGATTTATATTATGTTTTGACTTTCCAGATTCGGTCAATAGACCGGAAACAAGAAGTACCTCATGAAGGTGCCATGTGTGACCTCATGTGGTCAGACCCAGAGGAAATTGACGGATGGGGTTTAAGCCCACGTGGCGCTGGCTTCTTGTTTGGCGGCAGTGCTGTCACTTCCTTTAATCACACCAACAACATCGATTACATTTGTCGGGCTCACCAGTTGGTAATGGAAGGTTTTAAATGGATGTTCAATAAGCAGATAGTTACTGTTTGGTCGGCTCCGAATTACTGTTACCGGTGAATTTACTAACCTGAATCGAGGAGAAAACCCTACATTTTTTCAATATTTGATAACAATTATTAGTAAATAAATTTACAAATTTCATGTTGCAGGTGCGGCAACGTAGCTGCCATTCTTGAGCTGGATGAGAACCTTAATGAACGGTTTCGTGTGTTTGAAGCAGCCCCTTATGTATGTATCCTGGGATCACACTCATTTTTACTTATTTATAAAAATTGACAAAAGCAAAGTGTTAGCTGAATGGCTGGTCAAATCAACCATATCCGTAGGGCTGTAAACAAACCAAATGTTCTAACTGCTGTTCGGCGGGAAGTTCGTTTATGTTCATGTTTAAATTAACAAACATGAGACCTCAAACAAGTTTCTTGTTCGTCAATCCATGTGCAAATAATATATTAAGTTTATGTTCTTGCTTTATTTATATTAAATGAACAGACATATTTTCTTAACTAACGAACAAGATCACGAAAACTTGCTCGTTTAAGTGTTGGTGTTTATTAATATCAAATTATCAATCAAACTGCAGGAACCAAGAGGAGGTCCTGCTAAAAAGCTTGCACCAGATTACTTTTTGTGATGAAGACTAGTTATACTAGTTATGGAAAGTCCAATCTTTGTTGATGATTTTTTGTCCATCTCTTTGATCATATCATTGATTTCTTTTGCATGTTCATGGGTAGCTTTAGTGTGCATGTACAAGGTGTTTGTATTGGGAACTATAGGCACATACCAGATTAAAGCCCTCATAGGGGCCTAAATTTCCAAATTATATTTGGATTTGAATGAGATTTTTGTAACATCTTTGATTCATGTGAAACCTTAAAATTTCAGGGTTTTTTTTTTTTTTTTTTTTGAGAGAGAGAGAGAGAGAGAGAACTGTACCCTGATGAGTACATTATGTGTTCTCCGGTTGGCATTTCACCTCTTCCGCAGCAGATTTGGAACCACCTATTAACGAGTACTTGGTAAAAAAATTCACCCCCTTGCCGGCCCAGGAAGGCGTGTGGCATATTGGAACCGAATTTGTTTGTGTTGTCGTCAAGCTATTCCAACGCCCGTCATTGCAACTTCACTTGGAGATGCCCAGGTTGGCTCCGGTTCATATCTAATAGTTTGTGCGTCCATACTGATATCCAATGATTACATGTGTTGCTTCCTTTTCTAGATTTTAAATGGCTAGCAAGTTTTGTAATATTTCGACCCATTGTTACCAAAACTGACCTGTTTTTAGTCTAAAGGAACCCAAATAAACTTGAATACAATTTTCATCATTCCAAAAAAAAAATATTACTTGAATAAGTAGTAATTGCCAACTCTATGTCAAAAGGATCTTTAAAATCCAAGTTACTAATATGAAAATAACCAATGGTCATGCCATTTTCTAACTCGATTACCTGTAAACAGTTTGTAGCGGGTCAAGTGGGTAATTTGAAAAATAACATACTTTTACAGTTGCAATTCTCAAATTTGTGCTATAATAATTCCACCCAAACACGTCAATTACAGAACCATTGGAAAAAGAAAAACCAACCTTGCAAAAACAAAATAAATACAGCAGCAATTCAAACACTCGCAGATGGGTTAGTAAGCAGTTCAAGAGATTTTTTAAGATAATCTACAGCAACAAAAACATCATCAAATGCCAAGGCTCCAACAGCAAACCTTGCAGCCTTGTGTGCCTCCGCGATTTTCTCAGGGGCGGGTTGGTAATTACTGTCATACTGATATGACTGCGCAGAGGGCGGTGCTGGTGCTGGTGTAGGTTCTGGAACTGGACCCGGTCCGTTTGCTGCATTTGAGTTGTACTGAGATGTAAACGGATAATCTGTTGGTCTAGGAGCAGAAGAGTAAGGGGGTTGTTCAGAGCCCTGATAGTAAGATGAGGGGTAATGAGGTGGCACCGTTGGAAGGGCAGTTTCAGAAAAACTAGGGTAAGATTGGAAATTGGGATATGAAAACGAGGGATCTTGCGGAGGGTAGTTTTGGGGAATGTGATGTTGAGGTTCTTGCGAATAAGATAATTGATGGTGATAAGTCTGAGAAGGATGTTGCTGAAAATTATTGGATGGGTAATCATCAGAAGAATATGTCGGCGGCAGTGGTGGTGGCTGCGAAATGGTTGAAGATGGTGGTTGAAAATTTGAAGGCGGAGGTTCAAAATGAGAAGGCGGTGGTTCAAAATGTGAAGGCGGTGGTTGAAAATTTGAAGGCGGTGGTTCAAAATTTGAAGGTGGTGGTTGAAAATTTGAAGGTGGTGATTTTTGGATGTTTACAGATGGTGGTTGTGGAAAATCCTGCTGTTGCGATGACGGAAGACTACCCGTGAACCGCTTGGAATCACTTCTTTCATGAAACTGGGGTGGAGGATGGGATTCTGGTGGGAGTCCGGTGGTCGGTGGTGGCTCGTTCCTGCTTGGTTCCAGGTCCTGTCGAAACACCCAAAACTTTAAACTCGGGTTGACCCACAATTTTCTAAATAAAAAACATTACAAAAACGATATCACTATTAATATAAATATAGTATTAATACGTGAATAAGATATTACGTATCCGCTGCTTGATGTATCGGAGAGATCTTTATCACCGCCAGGGGGGCCTGGTACAGGCTTCCTTCCTTCTTTAATAGCTTTTCTTACATCTGCTGCTTTCCAAGCTGCGTATTTCTGTTTCTGCTCAAGCTTTTTAACAAACCAATTGCGATATATCAATATTCTTTTCGTTTCTTTTTTCTCTTTAATTACTAAACCATTGAAGCAAATATTGACTAATAAAGAAACTGGACTCACATCAGGCTGCATATCACCGAACTGGTTGAGTATTTCAAAAAATATGCTGGCGGCATAAAACGTCTTTGCTGTATTGCTACAACAAGTTTAAAATCAAGTATTAACACTATAAATTATAATCAAAATAATCACTACAGTTAATGGGGGTTGGGTAGAAAGATGAGAAAAACAATTTACGACCGAAGTCTTTTCAACAGTTATATCTTCTTAAGCAAACAATAGTTGCCAATACCTAAAAGGAACTATCCGTTGAGCACTTAAAGATAACAAAAGTAGTTAGGAGCTGTATGGTAAGGCTCTTAATGAGCCACTTAATCATTCAGCGCTAAATGATTCAGTATTAAGCTCATTCAGCACATTTGTTTCAGCATCTGAATGGAATGGCTAAGGCTGAACCATTAAGACTTGGAATGTTGCTGAACCATTAAGCACTGAATCAATCCATTTTTACTTCCGCTACCAATGTGGGACAAGAAGACTAACATTTAGAGGTACAACAAAATAGCACTTAATGATTTAGAACTTAACCATTCAGATACTCTTCAGACTTCTTCATAATTCAGCACTTAATCAACCAAACAGCCCCTTAGTTGCCTTGAAAGAAATTCTACACGTCAAATTTCAGCTTTGACAAGCCCATTTAATATCACAATTACAGAGACATAAAATCTTCAAAATGTCCTATTCGACTATTTCTATGACTTGGTTTTAAAAGAGTGAGGCGATCCGAGGTCCTGAAACCCAAGGCGAGAGCTTGGCATTGCTCAATGTACAACCAAAAGCTGCATCTCTCTCATCTCTTTATATGTCAGCCTCTTTATTAAGTGAGCCACTAAGACATTCATAATAACTTCATCACTTTGGTTGTTTTACCTATCAGCCTCTCCTATTACAGCCAGATATGCATGAGGCGCTGCCTCAAGACCCTGAGGCGTTTTCCAGATCGCCTCGCACCTTATGTCAGCCCTTTATACAACTTAACGAAAAAACTGAAAAGTAGCTAAAAGAGGGACCCCCGAATGGATAACATTACTGAGCAGTAAGTTATCCTAATACAATAGCAGTGTCTATCACTAAATCCTAAACATGAAGAAAGCCAAAGCACTAGACTCATTAAAATTAATGAACTTCAATGTTTAGTTTCAACCAAGGACGACCATTGTCATAAGGGATAACTATAAATAACTAAAACAAGATGTTACTTGTTAGCTTCTGGCTTAAATCATATGAATTTGGAAGTCTTTTCAACCGCAATAATCCTTTTAGACTGTGAAAAATCTTTAGCAAACTAGTGTAGCCGTATTCATAAAAAGAAAACTTATCATACAGATCAGCTTTCCCAGCTCGATCTTGCTTATCCGCCTTTGCAAAGACATTTGAGGCGAATCCTTCCAGGTGGAGATGGTCATCAGGCCCCAACTGCAGAGATTTCTTATCCTGCAAACAAACAGCAACCTAGATGATGAACACAGAACAATAGATTTACAGCACACACAAAACAAAATTACCTAATACCTTACCTACATAGAACATTAATTTAAGTTATCAAAAACAACAAACAGTAGCTACTGCCAGAAAATCATGGTTTAAAAACACGGGTGAGGCGTACGCCTCAAGGTGCGCCTCGAGGCCAAACTCTATGAAAACGAGTCTGAGGCGCGCCTCATAGGGTTCAGATTGTACATACGCCTCTAAGGGCTGAGGCGCTAAGGAAATGTGCACCTCAGGTGGTTTAGGGTGTTTTTGATGTGTTTTTTTTTTGGTGTTTTAGACTTTTTGGGTCAATTATTTTATTTTTGATATGTGTTTTTGATGTTATAGACTTTTCTAGGTCAAGTATTTTACTTTTTATAGACACATAATTTTCATATTTATTTTTTTGACTGCGCCTCGAGCTTACGCCTCATGAGGCGAAGGGAAAACGCCTCGACGCTTGTTTCCGTTCTTTTAAACTTTGCAAAAGATGCATAATTCTAATAAATTTGGTTGACCTGTACGCACTTGTTAATGGCTACGTGGGGAGTTAAGAGGGGTTCCAGCCATAATCATAGGAGTGGTGGTAATTTTTTATTTCCAGTCAATTGTTCGATATTCATGGTTTCGGTATCTTGTTTGTTATTTGGAGACTTAACCCATCTCAAATAATTCCAGATTGTGTTTATTTTTCAGTAATTGAAGCATTTGATTTCCAGTTTTATCATCAACACATAGTGCTACGAACCGAACTAGACCCAGACCAGAAAATATGGAGGATCCAATCCAATCCAACCCAAATTGATTTCTATTCTTGCTCTAGATTCCCGCCCAAATTGGAAATAGTCCACAACAGTGTAGTGAGAATCACTATACTAGCGATTAATCGGATTGGGATTTTTATTTAAGTAGATATGTTGTAATCCCCTCCTCAACCCATATTTTTAGCCGGATAGGATCAAACGCCGGAATTCACAAGTTTTGGCAGGAATCTAGCCAAAATTCATAGGTTTTGCACTTTTGGCCGATTAGGACCACCTTTGTCCACAATTGACCACCTACCTAGCAATTAATGAGTCGACATGATGAAAATTACTCAAGAAACCTCCGACTAGTGATCAATCAGGACACTAGTCGCGATTTTTATATCCAGGGTCCACAAAATTTATAGAAAGCATGTAGTGGGGAAGTCATAGGCGAGGTGACCAAAAAACGAGAGTTGTTTTGTGCGTGCGCCTCCTACAGCTAAGAAAAGTTGGGCCCCTGGGTGGTTTGATATGTGTTTTTGGTGGTTTAGACTTTTTATTTCAATTTCAAACATTTATGTGTGTTTTTTATGCTTTTGATTGATGAATCTGATGATGAAATTAGTTATTTATTACTCTATTTTCTTGACATCTAATTTTTAATTCCACCTCAAGGCCTCTCAAATTATTATGTGGCTGCTAATTGTAATCATTCTCTCAGTAATCATAGCTTTCGATTTCTAGATTCGATCACATAGCCAACCCTAAATCTAGATCCTAGTAACTAATTCATCAAAACAATCATTAAATTATTATCAAAATCTACAACCAAAATCGGACCTTTTCAAGCTGTTTCATAAGAGAAACAAGCAGAGAACTGGTGGTTTTCGTTCGTTCACTCTGCGGTATCTTTAAACCTCGTTCCATCGCATACAATCGACCTGAAAACAAAACATTTTAATCACAACAAAAACAATAAAACAAGTGAGAAAGTTGTAGGGTTTTTACAGTAGTAGGCGACAAGAGGCTCGTGTTTTTGTAGCTCATCGGCTCGTTGTAGGTATGGTAGCAGTAGCTTCGCTGGTTCGTTTTCGTTCGACATTTTTTTACGATCAATGTTCTGAAAGTAGAAAGAAAAAGGATACCAGGGGTTTTGATCCAAGTTGGAGTTGGTTGGGGGTATTAGACTACTAGGGCTTGTAAACGAATCAAACGTTAGCACACAATTTATGAACGGTAGAGACCGTAAGTTCGTTTATGTTTATTCGAGAAAGAAAACAAGCAGAGACCTTGTTCGTTCAATTGTGTTCGTGAACGTGTGGAAATGTGGTCGTGAATGTAAAAAAAAAAAATCTTACGTTTGTTTTTCTTCGTTTGTTAATGACGTTCATTAAAAATTATATTATTGGACATTTATTTATTTTATTTAAACTTTTTATATTATTTCATTCTTATTCTTATTTATTTTATTACGTAACAAATAAAATAAGAAACTATATTCCTCCCTTGTTTATGCATTGTTTCCCTTTCATTCTCATTATTCACATCGGTATACTTATGTTAATCACGTCGCCTTTGACTCGTTAAATATGATAAGACATGTTTTGCCAGCCTTGCCTATAGACAATCATTATTTTGAGGCTCAAAATTGTAACCTCCTTTATATATCACAACACGACGTTGCAACATGACGTTGTTACGCTCAATTCTTGAGCGTAACAATATTATGTTGTGATATATAAAGGAAGTTACTATTTTGGTACCTAAACTTATAATATACATATGGGTCTTGTTCTTGGACTATTTTTCATATTTTTAAGGGTGTCTCAAATTGCACACTAAAACAGCCTAGCACCTTGTATGCAGCTCGTATACTATGAGTGTGTTTAGTTGCGCAAGTATTAGTATACGACTGGTATACAAGATATTAAATTTCAATTTTTTTTATTATCTTCGTTACGATTAAGGAAAAAGAAAAAAAATTGGAATTTTCTGACAGACCTTTTAATTCTTGAGATGGATTTCTAGTGATTTGATTTTCAGTCGATTGACACTTAGATGCAAATTGGTATGTATAATACATATATATTCAAAATTTAAGTTATTGGAAGTGGATAAACCCTAGAAAAATTCAGGACGCGTTCTAATGAAAATTTGAAAACATTAGAAAATAAAGGTTTGATTGTATTTATTTAAAAACTTTAGGGGAGAATGCAACCAGTAAAAATAAAAGAAAAGGGATACATTTAGCAGCACCTGTAAAATTACTTGAACTAGCATTTACCTGTTATAGTTTTTTTTAATTAACTTTATTTTTTTAATTAACTTTTATTCAGTAAAGAGTAATTAAGTTTTATAATCATCTTAAGTCAAATTGACATAAGAGTATCTAACTGAAATCGAGTGACTTTAGTAATAACTTGATTACTATCAACTGAAATTTTTCCTTGTTTTAAAACGGACGTTTCAACTTTGACTAGTTTGAAACTTTGTGTTAAAGTTTGAGTTGTTTTAGCGAGCCCACTAGGGGCAAAGAAGAGCATATTGTAAAAGTAGTAACTAACAATCCCATGTGTATTCGCTTTCAAAGCTAACCATGATAACATGACACCACAATACGCTATTTTTCACACGTGATTCACTCAACAAACCACTCCTAAGGTGTAACGGGAGGCGGTTCCATTTTCGATATAGCCACATAGTTCAAAGGAGCCGCAGGTCTCGGGTTGTCCCTCTTCGCTGACCTAGAACCATTTTGAATCATAGATAAGCGTCTATTAAGACTTCCCGCATTTACACGTGGGACCAACACCTTCTTTGAGCTACTAGCTGCCCGCAAGGGGCTTGGTTTTGTACCAAACATAACCTCTTGCTCTGTGTTCAACTGTTCATTAAATTTCTTCTGATCCTATGTTTTCAAAAATAAACATAAGTTGAGAAATATTATTTTTTTTATAAAGTAGTTGAAATACCAAAACTAACCCTCATCCTTCTTTTCTCTTCTTCTCTAGCATGTCTCAACACTGCATATTTATCTAGCATTGTGAGAAGTGGTTCACCATCATAAGCAAAAGCCATTCCATGTTCTTCTTCCCATGTTCGCGTTTTCCCGACCAATGTGTCAACAAGACCTGCATACACATCCGACCATAAGTAGTTCAATCGATAGTTTTTTTTTAGAAAAACGAAACTTATATTAATAAAGGGCAAATTACATAAATAAATATAGCAGCAGGTGGACGAATAACAAACTGCACTGCTGCCATCCCCAAAGTAAACAATATTTGCCTATTGGTGTACCTGGGATTTTGCTGACCAAAATTCGGGCCTTTTCAGCTCGCTTGAGATTTAAGTGTGCACCTCTGCTTCCATTGTACCTATTTTCATCCTGTCACACACATATTTCAAACCATGAAAATGTAATTATACGAAAACCTTTCAACCATTTCAAAAAACTGTAACACATGCACATAAAGTTACAGATGTATGGTTTGATCCAGTTATATGTTAGCGTAGAAGAAAACATATCAAACGGGTCAGAACTCAAAGTCGCCAAAAGTACTTTTTAATGCATAAAACCTCTTAATCATTATTATACACAATAAGTTAAGACTTAAGAGGCTAACCCTGTTGTAATCCTCAAGCCAATTCTCTTCTTCGCAAGCAGACATCCACTTGTCGACTTTATCCAATATATCTTTCCTACCGAGCGCTTCTTCTTTGGCTTTAACAATTTGTGCATCCATGTCAGCTAACAGCTCAGACGGTTCCACATTCCCATATTCGATCAATGCCAAAGTTTTCTCTCTAGCAGCGTTCATGTCAATCTCAATGTGTGCGCGCTCATATATCTCTTCGAGATCACCATGCCTCTTAAGCGCAATCTCTTTCATTCTGCTAGCTTTTAGCTGATCCAGTCGTTCAACTTCCACCTCAGCCTTGCGCACAAAACATAAAAAATCGATAGTTGCTACATATTTATATTATTATTATTATGATATATTTAATGGTACCTGTTCAATCAAATGCAGCGCAAGAGCGCCTGGGGCGGTCACGTCAACAACTGAAGCTGAAATGTTGCAGGTAAGATGATCAAACAACCTTGTTTCTTCCTCGGACGTATCCATCAAATTCCAGAGTGCAACTAACTGAGCTGCGAGTTCTTGATGCTGAAAAGTCGCAAGAAACTTGTCAGACGTCACATGATGTCACAAGTAAAAGTTTAGGATTTTTGAAACAAAATACTTAGTAATGTGAAAGCGTATAGTGTATACCTTGCGTAAACGTTGCTTCTTAACTTCTTCCAAAGCTACAACAGACTTCGCTAGCCTGGCTAATGTATCGTTGCTAATACTACCTGTGGAATCAACCAAGCTAGGATGGATATCCTTGAGTGTACTAGAAAAATCAATCCCAAGAACGCCACAAATGTCACGTAAATTGTTTACAAATCCAACCACTTTGTCCAGTCGTTGCCTCTGCAAAACATGAGTTATATCATTATTCTAATTATTTATGAAATCTTAAACAGGTAAAGGCGAACTTGCCCCAATGCATTTGCTCGTTACCTTTTCTTTTTGAAGTTCTTGAAGATGATCATGAAATTCTTTTAACTTCTTCAATGATAGATCAGATTCGTCGACTTTAAAGCTTTGTGTAAGCTTATCTCTCCCTGCAATTTCCACGCATATTTTCTGAATTTGCGTCTGCACGTCTGAAAACTGTTTTACCCTCTCTTCCTTCAGTATCCACAATTGTTCTAGAGCTGGCGCAACAGCAGCGAGGCGTTCTTTGATGGTTCCCGAAATCTTATCAGGCTGCGATTACACCGCAAAAATTTTTTAAAAAAATAAATAAAAATCCAACAAATAAACAAAAAAATGGACCTACTCACAATGTTAGCAAATGATTTCTCTCCAAGAGATGCAAGAAGCGTGTTGATTTCACGGTTAGCATCCGCCAACGCTTGAAGAAGATGAGCCTTTGACTTTGCAGCCTGGTCAACTTTCCTTTTATACACATTCAAACACTCTTGTTCTAGTTGAAGAAGCATCTTATCTCTTTCGTCGTCGCTTTCTCCAACTTCATCCCATATTTTCTGCGTAAGGTTAAACACATCAAACAAGAAATTACAAAAGAAAACGTCGTACGATGAAATGAACATATAACTAGAGTGAAATGTGTGTCACCTGCAACTGAAGTAGTAAAGAACCACAAGTTGTTTCTGCAAGAAGTGGATTGTGATCATCTCCTGCCATCTCGGACCCTATTTAAGAGAAAACAAGTATAAATGACTAAATGTACCAAAAATCAAAAAATACAAAATGTAAAAATAATAATAATAATAAAAAAAAAATTTAGAACCTGAAAATGATTCGCATGAATCAAAATACACAAACTTACATATGAAGTTCATCATTAAACACACCCATAATAAAACTGGCACGGTGTGCATTTCCGACATGACTCGAAAATACCCAAAGTTTAAAAGAACGGAAACGAGCCTCGAGGCGTTTTCCCTTTACCTCATGAGGCGTAAGCTCGAGGCGCACTCAAAAAATAAATATAAAAATTATGGGTCTGTAAAAAAATAAAATACTTGACCTAGAAAAGTCAAAACATAAAAAACACACATCAAAATACAATAATTGACCCAAAAAGTCTAAAACACAAAAAAAAAAAAAAAAAGTACATCAAAAACACCCTAAACCACCTGAGGCGGAGTGTGCCTCAGCCCTTAGAGGCGTATGTACAATCTGAAGCCCGTGAGGCGCGCCTCAGACTCGTTTTCTTAGAGTTTCGGCTCGAGGCGTAGGCCTCACCCGTTTTTTTAAACCATGGACTAACCTAACCCGAAATAAGCGGGTTTGGCTTTAGCCTAAATGGGATGGGGTCAAATTCAACCAAGTTGGTGGGTTGACCAATTTAACCTATTTAAATTATATTTTATTATTTGTAATTTGTTGTATCATTTTAATTTAAAATAATATTATATGTGAAAAAAAAAATAAAAAAACAAAGAACATTCAGGTCAAACGGTCATGTTTAGGTCAACCCACAAATTTTCATGTCATGTTCTAGTTCATATCTCTGAAACAATATTTGGGTTCGGGTTCATATAAAACTTTCAGGTTCAGGTCAGGTTGTACCATCAAGCCACGAACACAACCAATGTAACACCCCTAGCACATTCTAGTAATTTTACAAAATCCTACATTTTCATACATATCAAGAACCTTATAAACACAATAGTATGACCACACAAGACTACATTTTCACGTATACAAGCAACTTAATAAACACTATAACTCATTAATCACAAAATGAGCAAGCCGAAACAAGAACAAACAAAGTATAGATGATGTACAGAATAAAGCAAGAAAATAAAAAAACAATGTACGTACAGTACACTATCATATAAAAACATGCACAACAAACTAATACATTTGTAAATATACTTACAGCACTATTGCACTTGATGATCAGAATAGAGTTTAGTTGTAAAATTTTTTTAAAATGTAGTCGTACGGTTATATAAGGTTGTTTTCATTTTTTTGAATTGGAATATTTAATTGCATTAAAGCGGTTTGTTTTTATTGGTCAAACTTTCTATGTATATAAATTTTTTTGAATAAATTAAAATTTTGAATGGATTTATTTAAATTTAACAAGTTGGGAATAAGTAATTGGATAGAAATCTATTATCTAATGGTTTAGTGGTATGACGTATTGTTAGAAACCGGGATTTTGATTTTGATGCTAAATCATAAACTGATTAGGAATGTCGGGCCCAAATCGGTTTGGCCCATATCAGTATTCTGGCTGGATAAAGCCGGGTTACGAACGTTCTTGGTGGGCTTAGACCGGCATTTTGAAAACGAGAGAAAAAAACATAAAACAGGTTTTGCATGGGAATTGAACCAGGCTAAATAGTTAGAAAAGGAACGTCATACTACTAGACCAAGCTACATCTTATAATTAAATTCCACGGAACATGAATATATTGAAGATTGTTGGTTCACGCCGACCACCAACTTTAATATTATTAAGTATAATTTAATGATTTTTTTTATTTAAGTCATTTATATATGCTAAGTTATCAATTACAATTACAATAAACTAAAAGATATGTCTATTTTGCAGAGCTTTAAAAGAGAAAACTTTAATTTGTTTACAATATACAAAACTGCTTCAAATAGTCAGTCAAGAATCAAACCTTTACATTAATTGGTAAGTAAATACTTGTAATATGAAAACTGTTGTATATTTAAAAGATACGAAAAAGACGCTCCAATTCGGTGGAGACCACATTTTTGCCGAGATAGTTTAGTTTATAGAAAATTTAGGTTATATAATGATTAATGATTATCCAGGAAATAAACTCCTAAATTTGGAGCCCACCATGATATAATGGGATGCCACATGACATGATGATTGATGATAGAGACGAAAATAAGACGGGTTTGAGATAGTTATTGATAATTTCAGTTTTATATGCGGTTGTAAAATTATGTTATGTTGGGTGGTTACGTGTTAGAATTTTAAAATACATTTTTTTTACCGTTATAATTTATATATAAATTTATGTTCTTAATTCTTAAACAAGTACATTATTTATAGGGAAAATTTATAGGGAAAATGCTACATATATGTAATGCTAATACCTTATTATGTTACAAAAACTAAACTTAAACCCTTAACATGAAACTTTTAAACCTTAATACCTAAAGGTGAAACTAAAAGCAAACCAAATATGAAATTTAAGTGGGGCCCACCTAATAATCTAAAATAAAAAATATTGATGTTTGTGGTGGGGGTCGAACTCGGGTTGATGGCCGGGTCGATCCTAAAACCAAATGGATCAACCAACTAAGCCACTTGTGTATTTGGTTTTGAAACGTTTTTTTATAAAGCAATTATCAGATCGAACCTGGTTCCTTATACTAACCCACGAATTTTAACCCTAAAACCCATTTCGATTGACATTGAATTAAACCACGGCTGTGAATGAAATCATAGGGCTATTAATCTACATTGAATTCTGATCAAAACCATGTAAAATAATCGAACTAACATGTTCGAATCGATGGTTAATTGGCTTATTAAAGACGCGTGACGCCAACCTTTAATTCGTCGAATGGAGCTTGATTTGAATGTTTTAATGGAAATTTTTTATACATAATGGATCGACTATCATATATACAGGTGTTTCAGTTCTCAATTCGTGGTACATACAATGAATTCAACAGGTGGGTTTGAGGGTTAATATTTGTGGGTTATTATAAGGAACCAGATCAAAATGATAACTGCTGTATAAAAAAACTACGTATCTACCTCTTCTAATAAAGGAGTAGCTAGGGCTCCACATGTCATCTTTCTAGGGTCTTCACATTGACTCCAACTCATCTCCACGTAGATTTCACAATCATTCGTTTAAAACACGTGGGCGGGTCGGGTCAAACCATACCCATTTCAATTTTAGAAGCAGATGTGAGTAAACCCTAAGCATTCATTCTGTCATATACTCTCTCCCACCGTTATGCTCTTCAATTGCATGTCCGACTAACTCTCCCAGTTTTCTCTCTACATTCACTCGCCAAATCCATTCTTGCATCTTTTTTTTGGTCTGATTCAAACCCTAATCATGGCTGCAAATGGTTTCTTGAACCCAAACTATCGATCTCTGTTCTCTCACAAACTATTGTTTACTGATTCCGGACCGGCTCGAAGACCTAAAAACCAGAGAAAAATCGAATAGAAGCAACTCGATGCATATGTGTGCTATGTTGTCGGTAACAAATTAACTTCATGTTTTGTGATTAAGTTTTTAATTTATGGTTTTATATTGCATAATGTGTTTGATGGATTGTATTTGGTTGGGATTTGGTGGATTCGTATCAAGTTTAAACTAGTTAGGTATAATTTATGTCCTTTGTTACTATTTTAAATTTTCAATCTTATTGTTCTTTAATGGAGTTTGTGAAATCTGTTGATGTTTCATTTTTTGAAGAAGCAGAGATTACTAAGCAATATAGTCATTTTGAGGTTTGATTATTTAGAAGTGATGGTTAATTTAAGTATAAGTATTATGTGCAGACCACACTATGGAATTATGAAGATACGAATTTGTAGAAGGTTCAAAGTAGTAATTTAGTGAAGATATGGAGTTTAGGCCATTCGGTGTGGATCCGGCATAGGGCCAGCAAGTGTATGCCGGGCCGGCGTACACCGCCCCCTATGCCGGCAATGGCATGAGCGGCCAAATAATGCCGAGGATGACGGGCCTCAAGAGTCGGGTTTATTAAAAAAAACATGTAAATAGTTGCCGGAGAAGAAGGTGGCCGCCGGAAACATAATAGTCAAAGATTCTTAATTTGGTTTAGATTAGAGTTATACATAATAGCCATCTATCTTTTCTAAACATGACTAAGACTAACCCCAAGAGGTGTTTCATATTTGTGTTGGTCTCTGTCACAAAGGTAGAAGTTTAACTAAAACATCCAAGCAATGATCACGAATGTAGCAAATTGTTCAAACTTTAAAGATGGTGTTTTTTGGTATTTTATTTTATAGATAGTTCATTGTAAGGTTCTTTCCCTTTACCATTTGTATCGAAAAGAACGATTTAAATTGATACCGTGGCTTGTAAAATAGAAATACATGACTCATTCGGGATGATAATTGTTAAGAAGGTTGTTTTGCATTGTGTCAAGGTAGAAAGCGAGTACATACAACATCAGTGTTAGTGTGTTACACACAAGTTTACATAAGCAAAGAACCTAAAAATATTGTGTTACTTTTGAGTTTGGAATTTGATATGTATTCAGCATGATTAATGGTGCTTATAGTTTGAATGTATTAAGGTCTTCCAAATTTACTTTATATCTAGATGAATACTGATGTTATATGAAATATCATTGCCTTCAAGAACTGATATCTGATGTGTTAATACTAATGAAGTCAATTCAACCATAACATTTGGAAAGAATACTACATTCCGTGGTAAGCCTAAATGCCATATCTAATCATTTTTTTTACAATTTAATAATCTAAGACAACTACTCTTTCACTAATTCCGCTCAAACTTTGGGGCCATCTAAAGTTAATGTCATTCTATACTAATCTAGATGTGATCTGTGTCTATTTTCAAATTGAAAAGTGTGTAGGTAATATGAAGTTGTTTCGAATGGTTTAATTAATACACATTATCATTTTGATACACTAACTTGGTTTTAAAAAGCGCGCTTGAGGCGCGCTTAAGCGCAAAGCGCACCTAGGCGCAACCCCGTGCGCCTTATGTAACCCTAGGCGAGCAGTGTGAAAAAAGCGCAAGAAAAGCGCAAAAAGCGCCCTAAAAGCGCAAAAAGCGCACGAAAAAAGCGCACTAAAAGCGCGCTTTTTGTACACATGCTATTTTTGTGCTTAAAATTGTTATACATGTAGCTAAAAAGGTTGTACATTCAAGTTAAATCATATATATACCTTATTTGTATCTATATTTTGAGTAAATAATGTTAAAAACCTATAGCATATATAAAAAAAATTATATAATCGTCTTGCGCCTCGCGTACGAAAAGCCCACCGCTTTTGCGCTTTGCGCTTTGCGCCTCGGTTTTAGACCTCGTCGCTTTTGTGCGCTTTGCGCTTTTTAAAACCAAGTACACTAATCAAAATAAAAGTTTGTACTTGCATAATAACTTTATTTTATATGCATTCTTTAGGTTTCTATATATTATATCTGTTTTTATGTATACATTGTATGGTCTATCACCAGCATATCTTTGAGGCACCTTCATTCTTACACCAAAAGAGATGCACTCCCCAGTTACCAGAGTTTCAATTAACTCTTAATTTCTAGACATTTTGATTCAACTTTTATTGCATTATATTGAATTACCCAGACATCGGACGTTTTGAATGGTTAGGTAACTTGTCAAAATGGGATGGTTTGGTTGCTCAGTTTGTAGATATGCATTCTCTTACTTAAACTATATAAATGTAGTTTCTCACTATTGTCGGAAGTTTACTTAGTTTTGTAGATGCACTCTCTTAGTTTTATTTCTTTATTATTTTTAGGGATAGTTTGGTTGCTTTAATAATATATTGATAGATAACTTTACTTGTGCATAGTGTGTTAATGTTTTGCATCTAATTTGAACCCTTTTGTTTCTGTTAGGTGGTGAAAGTGAAAGTGGGAAAATTGAAAAAAAAAGATAGCAATGCAATATTTAGTTGTAGTTAGGAGGGGGGGGGGGGGGGGGGGTAGTGGAATAGAATATGAGATATTGAAAACTAATTCATTTTTTGGAGGGTTTAGGTAAGGGATGCAAAGCATCAAGAAATGATAACTCGAGTCAAAGTATAAGCAACTTATCTTTATATAGTCTTTAGGTTTACAAATGTATAAGGATCTTTATAGGAACATGATGCTTAAGGTGCCGGTATCCAAACATGTTAGATGCCACATTTCTATGATATCATCACAAGATGATACTAAATTTCATTGCTAATTATATGATATTAAAGTGTTCTTTGTTTTTTTGTGACTTTTTAATTTTTATTTTGTTGTTGTCTGAAGTGACTTTTTAATTTTTATTTTGTTGTTGTCTGAAGTAATGATTGTTTAGATGTTTATTTGTTAAATTTTAATATTAGAATTTTCAAGCCACTCACCTCATCTTTCTATGATCAATTAAGAGTTGTTTAGTGCATATAAGGTGAAAGGTCGTATTTTAATTAGGCTTGTAGATAGTTTTACATGGCCTCCGAATTTAAGTATTTTAATTAAAGAACACTATAACCTCTTTTAATTAGATTTGTAACATTAGAATATGAAAGCTAGAGATGTCGATTTTGATCCGGTACTCATAAATGTGTCAGTTTAGGTTATATTTTGACTAAAGTTATTAGAAGGTTCGATATCTTAAAAAGTGCTTTGGGTATATTCTGAGTATTGGCCTGTTTGATTTGTTTCTTTGTTAGTTAAGTAGTTGACTATTTTATTGGTTGTTTGACCGGTCAGAGGTAACAAATAACCGAATCAAACCTTTCATATGTTAACGGGTCGTAATCACCACCTGTGTATCTTGCTATATCTTGATGTAAGCCAATGTGTATGTATTAAATTTATCTTCAAATTGTTGAATGGCCATATGTGTGTTGGTGCTAAATTTAATATATGTTTTATATGATTGTGTTTTCATGGTTTGAGGTATATTTGGCATGATGACGACGGTGAGTGGAAGCAGAGGCGCATGCTTAAATCTCACGCGGGCTGAAAGACCTAAATTTTGGTCAGCAAAATCTTTAGCAAGAGAACAAGCATTTCACTTCTATTTTTGTACTTAAAAATTTAGCAATTTATTGGGCAAACATATGTTATCAAAATTTGAACTGTTGGCTTATTACTATTTGTGTCTTTATGAGCAATTGAAAAGTGTGTATCTTTGCTTACCTAAGGAGGTATCTTTCTATCATCTATATACAAAAATTTGGTTATTATAACATATAAGATTTCTTAGGTATATAACTTCCAGGTAACTTCTAAAAAACAAATGGAGATTTTAACTATGTGTATATCTAATCGATTACCCTGGGGACAAGTATTTTTGTTTGCATTAATTTTTTGTTCGCTGCTCATTAGAATATAACATTTTGGAAGGTATACTGTGTAATGTTTCATTAGATGTGTACATTGAGCTGTTATTTTAGATCTTATACTTGAATTATCATATTTTGTGTGAAGTTTTAGATTCAAGTTATGTTCCTCTATTAGCAAATGACATTTCCAGTCTTAAAATACTTACTTTTGGTACTTAATTTTTTCTCCATGTGTTTTGAGGAATCCAATCTTTTGGATTGTACAGCTAGGTTTTGCATATAATATGACTAATGATATCTAATTTCTTGGTTTAATTCTAATATTTTTGAAAGTCATGGTTTATATCGTTTTCACGTATTGTATTGATAATGAATTTGTAATGTTGTGGTTTGAATGTTTAATGTCAATTACTTGTATATATATCGATGAAATGAATTATGTGTTTTACCTTTTGTTTTCTTTATGCCCAAACAAAAGTCAGATACCATGTTATATTTTGTTTCATATGTTTTAAAGTATTAACCAAATCCGACAAAGTTATATAATTTTATTTACATCTTCTATCACTTTTCATTTTACTTTTTGTTTACCCGTGAATTTCACGGGTTTCTAACCTAGTTCAATAATAAACCAAATGCACAAGTGGCTCAGTTGGTTGATCCATTTGGTTTTAGGATCGACCCGGCCATCAACCCGGGTTCGACCCCCACTACATACATCAATATTTTTTTATTTTAGATTAGAGAAAATTACGCAATTAGTCCATGTGCTTTGCCTTTAGTTTCACCTTTAGGTATTAAGGTTTAAAAGTTTCATGTTAAGAGTTTAAGTTTAGTTATTGTAACATAATAGGGTATTAGGTGGGCCCCATTTAAGTTTCACATTTGGTCCTTGTGGTTTACCATTTGTCACGTGAGGGTAAACTCAGTTAAACATTAACCTCCGTTAGTGCTAATACCCTATTATGTTACAAAAACTAAACTTAAACCCTTAACATGAAACTTTTAAACCTTAATACCTAAAGGTGAAACTAAAGGCAAACCACAGGAATTAATTGCGTAATTTTCTCAAATTAAAAATAGAGTATTGTACGGGGTAGATGGTTTGGGTAAACTATCACGTTCATTTGTGACTAAAGTTCAACGAAAATTCTCGTTTGAGCTATCATTTGTTTCACATGCATGGGAATTAATGTTAGTTTTGCGTTTGAAATTATATTATGAATTTACACTTAAATCAACACTAGTTATCATTATGTTCTAGAGTTTCATTAATCCTTTTATAACAATTCTTTAATGAAACTTTGGAACAGAGTTTATATGTGAACCAATATAAGTTTTTTTTTTTTTTTAACACTAATCCTTTTATAACAATCCTTCCTTAACACGGCTCGAACCATTGAATTAATCTATACTATATTATAATGCATGAGGGAAGAGTATTTTAACATACCTAAAAGTTAAGAACTATTTTTTTATTAAGACCACCCGTAGTGGGGCTCCATTGGGGCTTTATTTTCAAAAATAGCGCCCCCCACACCGCTACAGGGGGGCGCTATATGCTGATTTGAGGGTTGGGCTTTATATTTATAACGCCATATGCTTGTTTTTCCATCCAATCAGACCTTGCCATGTGGCAAGGTCAAAGGTCAACTTTTTTTTTTTTATTTTTAATAATAATAATAATAATAATAATAATAAACATAATAATAGGTAACCAAATCAGATTTATCAACCACACCTCCAATTCCTCATCCTCCTCCTCAAACCATAATATGTCTGGTTTTCAACCAGGAGGCTCATCCTCCTCTAACCTCCGACAGTACTCTCGCCGGTATCCCAGGGGACGGGGCCGTCCCCGGAGACTACCATTCTCCTCATCTCCTCCTCCTACTGCTCCACAACCTCCTATTTATCCTCCTCCTCCTCCTCCACAACATTGGTTATATCCCCCTCCTGCTGCTGCTGCACAACCAACCTTTCCTCCTGCTGCTGCTGCACAACCAACCTTTCCTCCTCATCCTCCTGCCGATGATGACTGGACGGATGAGGAATTGGTCTGGGCTATGGATTATGTCATGGCCCAGCAACAAATGGAGCGACTAACGTTGTCGCCCCCTACCCCCTGGGCTGCTTCACTCCCCCAACACCAGACTACCCCTACCCCCACCCCCATCCCCCAACAGCAAACTACCCCCATCCCCCAAGACCATGGGACTTCCCCAACTGAGGGGGACTTGGAAGCCCTGAGGGAGATTGAGGAGGAGGAGTACTACTATAACCAACCTACCCCTCCTCGTGAGTACTACTACTTCCCCTCAGATGCGAGATCTGATGGACGGGACAGCTCACGTTCCGTCTCACCCGAGTGCATCACCTTCCCCGGGGAATGGGACAACTACTCTCCATAGTGGAGAAAATTAGGATTAATAAGTAATTTAGGAATATTAATAAGTAATTTAGGATTAATAAGTAATTTAGGAATTTAGGAAGTGTGTAACTTTTATTTTTAATTTTAGTTGTAATTTTTTTTTAATATCAGTTGTGTGTTTTTAATATTTACTTGGGTGTTTTTATTATTATTTGTAATTTTTTTATATTTATTTGCATTTTATTTTAATTATTTTGAATTAAAAGATTAAAAAAAATATATATAAAAATCAACCAATCACAATCAGGGGCTTTATAAATAAAGCCCCACCACTACACCCCTTTTTCAGTTTCTCTCTCCACGTTGACTCAGCAGCCACGTGGACCAATCACATTCAGGGGCTTTATATTTATAAAGCCCCACTACACATGGTCTAACAACTCTAAAATGAGGGTAAAATAGTTATTCATACATTATTTACATTTTAATACCCTATCTTATTTACACTTTAGTTCCCTAATTTTTAGTTAGTAATTATTTTCCTCCTCTTCCCTATAAAATTATAATTTCTTTTATTTAATTCTATCATAACTTTAAAACTGTTATATTTTAAAAACATTCAAATATGCCATGATGACCGGCTCATTTTTGTCGACGTGTCGGTAATTGTCGTAGTCAATACCGATGTGTGGATTGAAATGTACAAGAAAGAATGCCTTATGTACAAGTGATTATTGCATTTTATGTTTTAAATACTAGCTAGATGAAATATAATATGGATTTATTGTTAATATGGATGTTGAGTCATAACACCATTTCATGATCAAGTAAAACTCAAATTTGTAAAATTGAATTTGGTATTAAATACTCTTCCGCCCAATAATGAAAAATTCACATAAATCAAATGCAACGATTTAAAAAACCAAACAGGGCACTCGAAATCTACATATCAGCTTTGGTGATTCTTAAAATATGATAATGTTGTTAAACATTATGGTTCATCCTTGCTTTGACAGACAAATAATTTGTCACACGGTAACAAAACTGTAACACAAGACTGGGCTCTAAGAATGCTTTATCACGTTTGCTATTGATAGCTTTAATTGGAGTACCCTATTTAAATAATCAACATTAGGAATATGTGCATATGTATATGGGTATGTATGCATATATTAATAGGTATACACATAAATATAACTAACTAAAAGAAATCTCATTAAACTTTAAATATACATAATTAGCTAAGTATATAGAACTTTAAAATAATTAAGTTTAGAAAAAAAAATATATAAAAATACATTGTAGATATTAATTGTAGGTAACTTTCTTTTATAAACCTCAGCTACATCAATTTGCTAGAAAACACATGATGCATATTATATATCCATGTGATATGAACATCTATGTTAATAACAACAAAACTCCCTAATTTGAAGGGTTTTTTTTTAACAAAGTTCAAAAAAAAAAAAAAGATAAATGCATTGAATTCGGTATTCACAGAAAACACAATAATTTTTTACACTTTAGTCAAAGATAAACAAAATTTCCTAATTTAAAGGGGTGGGAAAATCATCAATTTCAAAATTTAAATCATGTGCTAACCTACTAAAGTTTAACAAAATTTCATAATTTAAAGGAGTGGGAAAATCATGAATTTGAAAATTAAACCATGTGCTAACCTACTAAATTTTATTCTATAAATACATACTAATGCACACCTATTTCACTTGCTAAAATACGTAGGCATGGATACTGAATTCAAAAGATGAAGCTTCTAATGTTGGTTATTTGTTAGTTTATGGTTTTCATTAGTCCCATTTTACTAATTATACCTTTTTATACATATCTTAATCATTTAAGTGTTAACTTCTTGGTTTTGCAGATTCATTTAGATGAAAAACATACGGAGATAAATAAACCAATTGCCATACAAACGTCTAAAGTAGCGTCTAAGGTTGCATTTATTAATGTTTATTTTTTTTAATATTAACATGGCTGTTATTTTATGTGGTATATTGTATATGTTTTATTGCAGGATAATGGTGCTAATAGTGTTGAGATTATTTGCTATGGTGCAATGTTTAGTCCCTACAAATCTGATCTTCAACATGAAATTAGTGAATAGGTAATATCAACATTTATTTCATCTTCTATTAACTTGTGTATTAAATATTTCTAATTTATTTTAAGAATCAGATGCATGTAATTAATAGGAAGAGATCAAAGAGGCTCCCTTAATGGAAATGGAGTCAAGTTATTGATCTAGACAGTTCTGATGAAAATGATAAAGAATACATATTTGATGCCACTTTAGATAGGAGAAAATGGAGGAAACTCATCCTCACCAAAAGATGTAATAATCAAACATGGAGATATACAAGAAATTTCAGTGATCGTTCTTGATGACGAATGGAGGGCAGACAATATAGATGAGATCATGCAGACTTGGAACGTGTTTGACTAAATTGATCTCATGATTCAAGTAGTTCACTAGCTTTTATTTTTCTCAACTTTTTTGTTTATTAATACCTATTTTTCCTTTCGTGTGTAACTTTATTTTATCAAATGTTTCTTAAAAGTACTTTACAATTTAAATGTTAAATCTTTGTAGTTTCTAGACATGTGTAACGCTTTTGACGTATATCCACCGCAATGATGCTACAACAAATACTATATAAATTTGAAATAAGTACCGAAATAAAAAGTGTCACTCCCGCCGCATCGCGCGGGTTTCCTTCTAGTATTAAATAAAATGTGAACCACACTAGTTGGTTTTTTATGTTCGTGTATGGTTATAACGTTTTTATTTTAAATAAAAGGACAATCATATTAATATTATGTTTTTTTTTTAATTTTAAATTATAATGACAATGTTTTTATTTACTGAATCGTATATTTATTCTCTAACATGTGACGATGTCTTTTTATTATTGCATCGTATAGTTTTTTATTATTGGGAAGTTATTGTCGTAAAATGTTTGAGGAACTATACAAAAGGTTGGGGCATGCCTTTTTTACGCATTACAACCTTGCAATGTTTGATGCATTGTTATAAATTTTTGGAGTCAGTATCATTACATACAAAACCAATTTTAAACAGAAAAATGCAATACTCGCATAAACATATGCACGTATTGTTTAAATTGTGATACATTACTGGTACTGTTGCTACAACAAGGAAAATGACCGGTATTAGGTTAGGAGATGTTTAGGATTATAGGTTAGTGGTATGTTAGATTGAGATTAATGTTTTAAGCTTAGGTTTAGATTTGGTTATAGGATTAGGGGTCTTCAAGTTCCTAGAAGAGACCTGCACAAAGGTAGCAGACACCGTTAGCCTTAACGCAAGAGGGAGCCTCCTGCGTTTGGACTCCGGCGTGAGAATAAGTACATATTCATTTGGAGTTGGGAAAATAATGAAGTAGAGAGTATGAGAGTAAAGAGAGAAGTGTGTGTGGAATGTCTACCCAAGGGCCTCCTTATATAGGCAGTCGAATTCTGCCCAGGAGCTCCCTCAGGGTAGCTTCCTTACCATACCTGGATGTGTTTGACCCTCTTTTAGTTCCCAGCAGTGAGACTTTTCCCTTTTAGGATGTTTTCAGCTTTTATCATTTCCAATGCAAGGCTTGGAGCTGTGTGGTGTTTTGTCCCTTGCCATGATAATAAGCCAAAATCCCCCTTTTGCATTTCCAAGACATTCTACTGTTTGCTTTCTGCCCTGAGGCTTCCATACGGCAGGTAAGCTGCCTTATATCAGCTCCACTAAGTCAGGCAACCTCTTAATCAAATTTATTTTGCTTATCTTTTTGATGAGAGGTCTAAACGTTGTCGTTTTAGGACACACGTCATCAGCCCCCCAGTCATAAGCATTTGTAAAGAAGTTAGAAGTGCTTGTGACTTGTACATTGTCATATTCCCCGGTGGTAACGCTGCTCAAGCTTGTGTTGGTGCCGGGTAATTTTTTAAACCCCGAGCTCCCTCATGGGAGCGTTGGTTTGTTATTTCTTCCTTCATCAAATTTCGTGCAAGCTTTTGGCCTTGCATTTGTCATGATGGTCTAATTTTTTAATTAATATGGCTATCCATCATTACACCCTAGGGAGCAGACGCGTGTCCCATCAGCCGTCCCAAACGACTGTTGACATGACAAGGGGCTAGGCTGACGTCATCCCCTAGGACAGCTGAATGATGGTTTCCCTTGGTAACCGTTCAATGCCATTAAATTCAAATTTTAAATCCCTTATAAAGAGATAACCCCTCTTTCTTCTTCACTTTATTCCCTAATTAGAAAACCGTCGTTTCTCTCCCACGATCGTTCTCCAACCGGCGATCCTCTTCTTTTTCCTATAAATCTGGTAAGTAACTTCTCCCTTCTTTCATACTTCGTCTTTCATTATGTCGAAAACCGATCTCGCGTCTCAGTTTACTCGTTTATCGAAGTCTGATGTTGAGCGATTCTGTACTGAGATCGGAATTCCTTTGTCTTTTAACCCTTCTGTTCCAAAGGGAAAAACCCCTGTGACCTCCGTTCCCTCTGGAAAGGTGGCGGTGTATACCCGTCAGTTTGACCAGGGTAACCTTAGGTATCCCTTTTCCACCTTTTTTCTGAATGTTCTAGAGTATCACCAACTTTCCCTTGATCAGTTGTGTCCGTCTGGAGTTGCTAGGATTTTGCATTTCGAGATAGTGTGTCGTTGCCATGGTCACGAGCCTTCCTTGGCCATGTACCGGTGGTTTTTTAGGTTGGCTAAAAATGGGAACTGGTTTACCATTGAGAAGACTCAATGTGAACCGGCCCTCATTTCTAGTGTCATCGGACTTGTTTCTTCCTGGAAAGACAAGTTCTTTTTCTTAAACTCTGACTTTCTACCTTTTAAAACTCCTCGGAGGTCTTCGGATGCTCCTCTAAACGAGAAAGAACCTGATCCTGATACTCTTGACCAAGTGTTGTTGGAGAAGTTGCGTAGCTTTCCTACTCGTCTTCGTACCTTCCCTGAGGATTTTTCGGTGATGGTGGGCTTGAGTGCTAACTGGGATGATCCTGGGACTGACCCAGTGATATATCATGGTGGGAAGGGTAGGTGTCTCCCTGTTTCCTCCTTGGTATCCTTATCCTTGTTATGTTATCTAACCGTTTTTTGTCTTTTTGCAGAGATGAGTACTCTGGATTTCCTGGCTCTGGATGATATTACTGACGTGAAATTTAAAGTTCGGAATGTTGCTGAGGGTAAGAATGTTGTAGTGAAGACTGAGCATGTTCGCTTCAAAGGAGAGTATACGAGTGTGATCACATCGTCTGTTGCTGTTGTGGAGCCTTCTGGGGAGAAGTCTGTTACTGTCCGTCGCTCCAGCAAGCGACTCCAGACTGCTTCCTCAAGTCAGGGGGGCTCTTCTGCTGTGCCCTTGGTTCTTGGGGATGAAGATGAGGATACTTCTCTAATTTCTTCTGCGTTGGGGTACACTCCTGCCCCCGGGAAAGGGCAAGCTTACATTGTCCTCCCCGAAGAAAGACGATGTTGTGTTCAAGAAGCCAAAGGACATTGTTGTCAAAGGTCCCAGTCCGAAGTTGTTGCGAGTCGAAGGAGGTGAAAGCTCTAAAGCTACTGTTGAAGATGTTGCTGATGTTCCTGCCCAGCAGGAGTCTGGTGAAGGAGTGTTTGTGCCGGATTGGGATATCAAACCTACTGATTTGTTGAAGAAAGCTTCCGTCTGCCGTGATCTGATAGACCATTGTGTCCCGGATGCTGAGAGAGAGCTTCACAAGGAATGGATGGATAAGGATGTGATGAAGAAGATGTATTATCACTTCGGGCAGTTTCTGTCTTTGTTCCCTGATAGCATGGCCAGGTGGGGGGAGTTGATGGCAAGAAGAGAACAAGTGGAGGAGTTTTTTGAAGAGCATGAGGCCGAGTTGGTTAAGGCGAGGGAGGAATTGACCAAGCTTGCTGCTCGGGAGAAGGATTTGGTTCAGGAATTGGCTGTGTCGAAGACCCAGCTTGGTTTAGAGAAAGAAAAGTTTGAGAAAATGTTCAAAGGTCTTCATGATGAGAAAGCAAAAGTTGCTGAAGAGAGGGAAGGGTTGGCTCGGGCACGGCAGGCAGTCAAGCAGGAGCTGGCCTCTGTGGAAAAGGTGGGAACAGAGCTCCGGGTCCAGGTGGACCGCTTGACCGAAGAGAAGGAGTGGCTAATCTCCAAGGGGGTAGCTCGTTTCGTTACCAACCTCCTGCACTCTCAAGAGTTTAATGCTCCTCTGGCGGACATTTATGCAAAGGCCATATCTTTTGGTCGCCATGGAGGAATTCAAGCCGGTTTTAAAGCGGCTCAAGAGGGTCAGGATCTTGAGGAGCTGCCATCCTTTAAGCCTTCTTCCGGTGATGAGTTTGTGAATGCTGTGAAGGCAATGGAGCTTGCCACCTATCCCTATATCTCTGCTATTGCCAAGGCTTCTGAGCAGCCTCTCTCCTTCCTTCAAGACTTGGAGCCGGAGGGCCTAAAAAAGGATGTGGCCAATCAAGTGTTTGGCTCCTATGTGTCAAAAAGGCCTCTTATGATCATGTTGGAGGGAGCCGACGGTGGGGAGGGTAGTTCCAAACGTGCAAAACCTGCTGGCCCTTCCAAGGTTCCCAATCTGGAGCAGGTATTCGAGAGTCCTTCCCCCCTGCAAGCTCTGGAGGTTGAGTCTATCCCTCCTTCCAGCAAAGATGATCCATTCGCCGGTCTTGACACTGAGGGCCTTTATGACGATGTTGGTAACCGAGCCCTGGCTCCCCCTGGTGAAGATGATGCCACCCGTGAAGCCGAAGACCCAGCTACTCCATGATTCCTCTTTGTTTTAGTTTTTTCAAGTTTTTAGCATGTCTTTTGTAATCGAACTATGCTGTACCCAGCCCTTGGGGTGTTTAATATTTATCTTTTAATGGAATGCTCCCCCTTTAGGGGTGATGCTTTATCTATGTTTAACGTTTTGTTGCTTTGACTCTGTTACTTGTCGTTTATAGTGTTTGCAATGTCTTTAACATTTCTCCTTGAGTTGAATGCTGCAGTCACCCAACTTAGGATACTTAGCTAAGGAACCGATGCAATGCTTACCCTATCAGCTTGTTTGTTTATGTTTAAACCTTTTCTTGAATAATTTTTCAGTGATATGTTCGTTCTTGTATGTTGTGAACATGTGGGAGCTGTCTTAGTGTGAGGAGCTCACCCTCTTTCATGGGTTTAGGTATTCCTTCCAAGGACTTGTCCCATGGAGTCGTGGATTGTATTAGGGACTCACCCTGTATACAGGAAGGTTACTTAGCCTTGTTCCCTGTTGAGCAGTTGTGGCCTGGGAGCTCATCCCCGTTTCATGGGTAGGTATAGCGCCGGATCCCATGGAGCCTAGTTAGGAGGGGCTCACCCTTTGATAAGATAAGCGACAAGTTAATAATTTGAAACATGGTTCATTCATTAATCATTGTTTTTGAAATACAAAGAGGCGCTACAACAGTTAAACATAAAAACGTTTCAAGTGTTTATCACTCCAATGTCTTGGGATCATTTTGCCGTTGGTGTCGGCTAGCTTGTAGGATCCCCCTTTGTGTGCTTCTTTGACAACATAAGGCCCCTCCCATCGGGGACCTAGCTTGCCTACGTCTTGCTGCCTGCTGGCTTCGTTGCATCTTAACACAAGGTCCCCCGGCCTGAAGGCTTCTTTCCGCACCCTTGTGTTGTAGTAGGCTTCATGCTTCTTTTTGTACCTGGCCTCCCTGATGGAGGCTTGGTCCCTTGATTCTTCGAGGAGGTCCAGGTTGAGTAGGACCTCCTTTTGGTTGTGTTGAGCGTCTTGTCGAGCAATTCTTCCTGAGCTTACCCCTATCTCGGCTGGTATGACAGCTTCGCTTCCGAATACAAGGCTATACGGTGTTCTTCGGTGGCTTGTTTTCTCCATGGTTCTTATAGCCCAAAGGACACTCGGGAGTTCATCCACCCATTTCTTACCACATCTTCCTAGCCTTGCTTTAATACCTTCAACAATGCTTCTGTTCATACGTTCAACTTGTCCGTTGGACTGGGGGTAGGCTACTGAGCTGAAGACTTGCTTGATTCCTAGCTCGGAGCACCAGCTGCTGAAGGGTTTGTTGGCAAATTGCTTCCCATTGTCTGTCACCATCTCCCCTGGTAACCCATATCGGCAGACTATTTGTTCCCACACGAAGGTTATCACTTGTTTCCCCGAGATGGTAGCTAATGGCCTGACTTCCGGCCACTTAGTGAAATAGTCGACGGCTACAAGGAGAAACTTTAATCTTCCGGGAGCTTGTGGGAAGGGACCCACAATGTCCATTCCCCATTTGTAGAAGGGCCATGCCGAGATGATGGGAACAAGATCATGCTTGGGGTTGGTCTTCACCGGTGTTTGTAGTTGACAAGCTTCACATTTTCGGATAGTCTCAAAGGCATCCTTGTGCATGGTAGGCCAGTAATAGCCCAAGTTCATGAGCTTTGATACCACAGAGCGAGGTCCAGCATGCATGCCACATATACCTTCATGTACCTCCCTGATGAGGTAGTTGCTTTGATTGGGACCTACACACCTTAGTAGGGGTGCCAAGTATCCCTTCTTGTAGAGCTTGTCATCTTCGATTACATATTGTCTTGCCTTCATGACCAATCGCTTAGCTTCTTGTTCGTTTTCTGGTAGCTTCCCTTCCTTCAAGTAGGACATGATGGGTGTCATCCATGTGGAGTCTGTTTCGGTGACGACATCTTGTACTTCTTTGTCATCGATGGATGGTTCTTTCAGCACCTCGACTAGGACCTTCTTGGTTAGGTGAGCAAACGTCAAGGAGGCTAGCTTGCTGAGGGCATCTGCCTGCTTGTTCTTTGTTCTTGACACCTGTTCCAGTGTGAAGTCTTTGAATTCCTTTATGAACTCTTTGACCTTGTCTTTGTACCTATTCATTGAGGGCTCTTTGGCTGTGTATCCCCCATTTACTTGTTTGACCACCAGATTTGAATCAACAAAGACTTTCAGTTCTTGTACCTTCATACTTTTTGCCAATCTCAACCCGGCCAGGAGGGCCTCATATTTAGCAACATTGTTAGTGCAGGGGAAGTCTAGACGGAGGGCATAAGTGTATTCGGTTCTGTGGGGGTCCTTGATGACAAGACCTGCCCCGGAACCTTCTACACTTGAGGCTCCATCAGTAAAAAGACACCATTTCCCTTTGAGGTCAGGCTGTTCTTCGACCTCGTTCATCTCTTCTTCTGCCTGCGGGATGGGTAATTCAGCGAGAAAGTCAGCGAACACTTGCCCCTTGTAAGCTCTCCTTGGCAGGTATTCTATCTCGTGCTCCCCTAGACCAATGGCCCACTTTGCCAATCTTCCCGAATCCTCTGGTTTTTCTAAGATGGATCGTATGGGTTGATCTGTGATGACCTTTACTGGGTGAGCTTGGAAGTACCGCCTTACTCTCTTAGCAGTGTGTACGAGTGCCAACACAAGCTTCTCTATGGGAGTGTAG
Organism: Ambrosia trifida; assembly: GCA_028751855.1. Taxonomy (NCBI): domain Eukaryota; kingdom Viridiplantae; phylum Streptophyta; class Magnoliopsida; order Asterales; family Asteraceae; genus Ambrosia; species Ambrosia trifida. The sequence continues at coordinate 140,819,032 of CM054123.1, forward strand.
TTAATTTCAGCGTCTTTGAGGGCCCTGCTGACAAAGTAGACTGGGACTTGCTCTTTACCTCGATCTACCAAGAGCACTGAGCTTACCGCTTCCATTCCTGCAGACAAATAAACTGTTATTACTTCCCCTTCCTCAGGGGCTGCCACTTCGGGCATGGAAGCTATGTGTTTCTTGAGTTCCAGGAAGGCAGCCTCTGCCTCAGTTGTCCAGCGAAAATCCTTCTTATCAACACAATTTTTTAGTGTTTTAAAGAATGGCAAGGACTTTTCCGCAGACTTAGGCAAGAAACGTTTTAAGGCAGCGATTTTACCGTTGAGGCTTTGCACTTCCTTCTTTGTGGCGGGAGACTTCATATCAAGGACGGCTTGGACCTTGCTCGGGTTAGCCTTGATGCTTTGCTTTCCAACAATATGGCCTAAAACCTTCCCCTCCTCGAACCCAAAGGAGCACTTAACAGGATTAAGCTTCATGTTTATTCTTCGAAGGTTGTCAAATGTTTCTCGGATGTCTTGGATCATTGCCTCCCCTGATTTGCTTTTGATGGCAAGGTCATCTACATAAGCTTCCATATTCCTTCCTATTTGCTTTGAGAAAGCCTGATCCACTAACCGCTGGTAGGTAGCACCTGCGTTCTTCAAACCAAAGGGCATCTTTTTGTAGCAAAAGATCCCCTTATCGGTGTGGAAGGCCGTCTTCTCCTCATCTTCTTGCTTCATTTGAATTTGGTGATACCCCTTGTAGGAATCTAAGAAGCACTTGTATTGGAAGCCGGTAAGGGAGTCTACCTTCCAATCGATCTCGGGCAAGGGATAGCAATCTTTGGGGCAAGCTTTGTTGAGATCCTTGAAATCAACACACATCCTCCAAGATCCATCCTGTTTGGCAACCATGACCGGGTTCGCTACCCAAGAGTGATACTGAACCTCTCTGAGAATATCTGCCTTGACCAGCTTCTCCACCTCCTGACAAGCAGCCTGGCTCCTGGCTGGGGCCAAACTTCTTTTCTTTTGGACGACTGGCTTGTATGAGGGAGCTATGTTAAGAGAGTGTTCAGCCATGCTTCTAGGAACACCAGTCATGTCTCCGAGGCACCAAGCAAATATGTCTCGATTATCCTGCAAAAGGTTGATTAGTTCACACGTAATCTCATCAGGAAGCAGATTGTTTACTTTGATGGTCTGCTCCTGGTAGGCAGGGTTTATGCTGACTTCCCGGACGGGACCGCTGCTTGGTGTTTCTGATTCCCTGAGACCTTTGGTTTCTTCTATGGAGGCTATCAAAAGAGCTTCCGCTGTTGGCTTCAGGGTTGCGATTCCATTAGGGGTGGGTAGCTTCATTAAACCATGTGTTGTTGATACCACCGCGCCGAAAGTGGCAATTCCCATTCTTCCAATAAGGACATTGTAACTCGAAGGGTACCTGATAACAGAGAAGGTCAGCTCCTCTGTCCTTGATAAGTCTCCGTCTCGGAAACGGACGCTTAATGTGAGCTTCCCTAAGGGATGTACTCGTTCCCCTGAGAAACCCACCAGTGAGGCGTCAGATGGTCTGAGCTTGGACTTGATCTCCGGGCTCAAGGATTCAAAGCACCGTTCATACATCACTTCCGACGACGCTCCGCAGTCCATGTACACCCTATCTATAGGGAAGCCATCCAGTTCGGCCTCCACTATTACCGGTGTGACGATCAGCTCATCGGGAGCAGGAGGAAGACAAATGTACTGCTTGTTCCAAGGCTCAGTGCGAGCCTTCTTTGCCTGCTGGGCTCCTTCAAGCCTGACCATGTTGACCTCCTTATCTTTCTTCCCTTCGTCCCTTCTTCCTTTGATGTCTTTGATTAAGTGAGCCAGCTCCCCGGACATAACAGCTTCCTCTATCCTCTTTTTCAACTGGTAACAGTCGTTCGTGTGGTGCCCTGTATCATTATGAAAGGCGCAATGCTTGCTGGCGTCCCTCTTGTTAGCTGGCTTAGACAAAGGTCTGGGAGGTCGAAAGGTGTACTTGACTTCCTCCGTGGAGAGTATCTCCTGAGGGGTCTTGGTGAGAACGGTGAAAACCTGTTTTTCTTTATCATGGTATCTTCCTGCCCTTGGGGAGCGTCGTCTTTCCTCACTCCTTTGGTTGTCAAAGGACCTCCCCGATCGTCTTTCGTTGTAAGGTTGAAAGTGAGATCTCCGGGAGTTTGTTGAGCTGTCTCTCCAGCTTCCTCGATCCCTCTTCCTGGTGTCTTGCCGAGTTAACGCTTCTTCTCCCCTGAGGAAGGCTTCTGCTCTCTCGAAAGCCTCCTCCATGGTTTGGGGGACATCTTCATGAAATCTTCTTAGCAACTTCTTGGGACGAATGGCTCCCATGAATCCCGACACCCTAATCTTCTCGGTGGCACCACTATACTGCAGACCTTCCCTCTTGTATCTTTCGATGAAACTACGGAGGTTTTCATGCTCCCCTTGCTGGATTTGATGCAATATGGCGGCGTCTTTGGTACACTTTCTGGGGGGTTAAAGTTTGAGGTGAATCTTCTCCTTAAATCATCAAATGAGGAGATGCTTCGAGGCGGTAGGCCACTGAACCATAGGCGAGTTGGTCCTACCAAGGTCTGCATGAACATGTGGCAGCACTCGGCATCGTTCCATTTTTCTACAGTGGCTGCCCCAGAGAAGACGTTCAAGTGGTCATCTGGGTCTTCCGTGCCATCGTACGTCTTCACATTAGCTGGCATTTTGATCTTGTTGGGAAAATCGAAATGGGCGATGTGTTCAGCAAAGCATTCTAACGACTTAGGTCGGTACGGCGTTGAAGGTGTAGCTTCCGCTCTAACCTCAGCTACAGGAGTTTGAACCAAGGGTTGGGAGGTCATGGGACCCTGCCCTCCCACAGGGGGAGGTACTAGTACTTGGTTCAAAGGTGAGGGATACTGCCAGGGATATCCTCCTGGCCATATGGGGAAGTATTGAGATTGTGAGTAGTTAGGATACATAGCTCCTGGAGGAGGGACAAATCCTCCGGCAAGATTTCCTGCTCCCGCAAGGGAGGTGGCTACGGCGCTGCTGGCCAATGGTAGCGATCTCAAAGCTTCTTCATAGGAGATTGGTATTGAGGTCCCCGGAGAGAGCGTAGAGTTACTGGGACCTCCTCCTCCTGAGTAAATGTCCCCTCGACTGTTCAAGTAGGGGTGAGGGTTAGTGTAGTCACGTTGGGTTGCTGGTGAGGTGGTGGTTCCCAGCAACGGAGGGTTAGGTGAGAGGGTGACAACAGGCTCTTCGTCATAGGACAACCTGACCCTTACTCCTCTGGACCTCTCCTCTCGCACATAACCGTTCAGGAGGTCTCGGAGTTGCAAGAAATTTCTTCGTACTCCCTCCGGGGTGATATCCATTCGCTCAACTGGGAATAACAAGTCGTCCCTAGGAGACGAGTTAACAGCCCTTGAGGATGGCGGCGTTTGGAAGTTGAGCATGTCTCCTAGAGACGGTTCGACTTGTTGTCCGTCCGTTCCAGGCGTTTCATGGCCAGAAGCATCACCCGAGGTGTGACTAGTGGCCGGAGTTTCTGAAAGACCCCCTCTTAGGCGGTTATCTCCACCAGCCATCACAAAAGGAGGTTACTTAGGAACAAATGGGACTGTAGGAACTCTCAACAGTTTTGTTCAAAGTAGCGACAGCCCCACGGTGGGCGCCACTTGTTGCTACAACAAGGAAAATGACCGGTATTAGGTTAGGAGATGTTTAGGATTATAGGTTAGTGGTATGTTAGATTGAGATTAATGTTTTAAGCTTAGGTTTAGATTTGGTTATAGGATTAGGGGTCTTCAAGTTCCTGGAAGAGACCTGCACAAAGGTAGCAGACACCGTTAGCCTTAACGCAGGAGGGAGCCTCCTGCGTTTGGACTCCGGCGTGAGAATAAATACATATTCATTTGGAGTTGGGAAAATAATGAAGTAGAGAGTATGAGAGTAGAGAGAATGAGTGAGAAGTGTGTGTGGAATGTCTACCCAAGGGCCTCCTTATATAGGCAGTCGAATTCTGCCCAGGAGCTCCCTCAGGGTAGCTTCCTTACCATACCTGGATGTGTTTGACCCTCTTTTAGTTCCCAGCAGTGAGACTTTTCCCTTTTAGGATGTTTTCAGCTTTTATCATTTCCAATGCAAGGCTTGGAGCTGTGTGGTGTTTTGTCCCTTGCCATGATAATAAGCCAAAATCCCTTTTTTGCATTTCCAAGACATTCTACTGTTTGCTTTCTGCCCTGAGGCTTCCATACGGCAGGTAAGCTGCCTTATATCAGCTCCACTAAGTCAGGCAACCTCTTAATCAAATTTATTTTGCTTATCTTTTTGACGAGAGGTCTAAACGTTGTCGTTTTAGGACACACGTCATCAGGTACATGGTTCATTGTCTTCTATGCATTGAGTGATACAAGTTGATTCTCCAGAGCACCAAAACTAGTACACAATAACTTAATCGTTCGTTAAAGGCAAAGTCTACTTCGCTTCTTTTAAGTCACGTTAGTAATAAAATGGTATCAAAACCGGAAAAGGAAATTAGAACCAAATCCCATATTGAAGGATGTATGTATTCTAGGAAAACATCATCGCCCGGGAGAATCCCCTCCCTTCTTCCACTGCGTCCTGAAGGGCGCAAGAATTGTGTTTTAATTTAGATTAATATTTAATTTATATTAAAAATAGATTTATTTTCTATAGTCCTTATTGATGATTTGAAAATATATAGACTGAAATTTGAGTGAGTACGCCTTATTTACTGCTTTTGGGCAACCTTCTCAACAACTAAGAGATCCATTCGAAGAACATGGGGACTAATTGAAGTAATGAGCTTCTTAATATTGGGAGTCTCATTACTTCAATTCAATTGCGATAATGAAAAATCATTTCATTCATTTTTTTAGGGGTTGTTTGCAAAAAGGCAGTGTAAGTAAAGTTAATGCCTTCAATGGCTGCATATCTAGTATTCATACCAGTTCCTAAAAATGTTGCAGTTATAATAATAGCACATTACACTTAGCAGTTTTATAAATCATAACACATACAAAACTACACTGTTTAGATGTTTTTTATATATAAAAAAAACATTTCATTTCATAACAATACAGCAGCATGTACCTTGAGGCAATTTTCAAAAACTACAACGAACAAATCTTCAACGCGGGCCAAATAAATAAATCATTTATTTATCTCTCTTCTCTGCTACAAAGGTTCTTGTTCATTACTGGCTATGCTACACTTGCCTCCAAGCCTTTATCGCAAACTAACAGGACCGAAAAACAGATGGCCCTGGGAACAAAAACGTTTGTTTGGCTGCTGTTTCATGATTTTCATTCGGTTACATACTTGATATCCGCTTGTTCTCTCAACCATTCAAGCACTTTTGCTCCCTCTAATACCTCTTGCACCTAATAACAATTGATGAAAAGACAATGGATGTATAAATTAATCAAGATATTAAGATTCTACAATTCGATAAAATTTTATTACAAAATTGTATGTTTAGATTCTTACTAAATATTAGAAAAAAACTTAATTATATCTCGATTTTTTTTATCTAAATATATAATTTCATTCCATAAAAACGAAAATTACATCAAAATAGCAGGCAAACGGGCAACAAACAAAAGTACCATAGTTTTAAAAACTATCTTCAAATGTACCATAGTTTTAAAGAAGCTTTGCACCATATCATATGTTTAGAATTGATGATTTATGTAGTGATGATTATCTTTCACATGCGAATTATATTCTTGTTGTTGACAATCTGTTCAAAAAGTGCATGCATTTCATTTTTTTGTAAGAAATTACAATCCACAAAACATGAAGATGGTTATTTAATCAACCGAAAAAGAAATATTTGAATATTTATGCGGAGAAAAAAAAAAATTTCATTGAACACGTAAAATACCTGCTCTTGAATGCTTTCCTCGTCATAATCCTGCTTGTGTTTTTTGAACTCAGCAACAGAGCTCTCAACCTCTTTTACAATCTCATCAGTTGAAACCTGTGAAAAATCAAAGTTTTTGGAAAATTTTCATTGGGTCAACCATAGTTGTCAAAGCGCCTAGGTGAACTCAAGGCGCATAGGCCGAGCCCAGAGCTTAGGCGCATAAAAACGACGACTTTTTATAATTAGGCGCATAGTATAAAATACATTTTTTTAGGGATTTCAAAGATGTTTTAAGCTTGTTTAGGGCTACTTTAGGATGTTTTAGGGTTGTTTAAGACTTGTTCATAGCTCATTTAGGATGTTTTAGATGGTTAGGCAACTTTTAGCCAGAATTTGGCCGGAAAATCAGCCTGATGAGTTTAAGCTCTCGTTTTTTATCGCCTGCGCCTCGTTCCAGGCACGCGCCTAGGCACCGTTTTTTCACAAAAAAACCCAGATTTGCGCCTAAGCCAACACCAGGCGCTATAGGTGCGCCTCGCTGCGCCCGAGGGGCTTTTGCCAACATAGGGGTCAGCACATATTTTATTATTTATTAAATAAATTTTATTAGATTATAAATGTCACAGGATTCAATTTCAAATACTTACTATAGTTGTAATCAATATTATAAAAAAAATCCTAAAACTATATTACATATTAGAAACTATACAATATCTATATGATGTTTATAAAACTTTTTCATTTTTAATATATTTTATACAAGTTGTAAAAATTAACATAGGAATTTAAGATGAGGTGTGAGATTGCACCTGCAGATTTTCGCGCTTGAAGATGTCTCCAACCGCAAGATTCTGTTTGATTATATTTTCTATGTTGTCCCTCTGGTTTTCCAAGTATTCTCTTACGGCTTTGGGGCTTGAAAGTGTTGCTATCTGCTCTTCATTCAGCTTCATGTTTGCCTGCATGTACATTTGACGTTTTTCAGGTCAAAGGGCATTTCATTTAACTACTTATCAATATAATAATAAAAGAATCACTTTGGAGAGAAAAATAAAGACTATAAACGCCCGTCTCAATAGTGTTGTGTTATTAAAAGACCTGTATTTGTAGTAGTTTGCCTCCATAAAGCTGCCTGCCTTGCTCTTCAAATAGCGTTTGAGGAATTTCAACTTGGACCATCTGGAATAGAGTTTAAAAAGCTTGTTAATATTGAAGAAAACATAAGTATCATTTAATTCTTGCAGACAATTAAACACCTGTCGAAGCTGGTCAAGAATTGCGTTATCGGTTGCTTGATCTTTAGCTGTTTGTTCCAGTTCTAAACATCTCTCCAACAGAGACTCCTTAACCTGATATGATAATCCAGGCATCAAAACTCAAAAGAGAGTTTTAATCTAAATAAAATATCAACCATTACATTCTGCTATTAAATGGAAGGGCATAACAGTCATTATGAACTATTTTTGTAACTTACTCATAAAAAGTCCTCCAGGTAAAATAATACTAAAATGCCATTCCGTTTAACAGTAAAAAAGAACAGAGTTAGTGTGTACGCATTAAAAATACGTGTTCCTCTTTTAGCCATTTTTTAGTAAATGCCAATGGGATGAAAACTGACCCATTTCAGCTCGGCCCGTTCTTTAGTAAAAGAAGGTATATATATATATATATATGTCGATTGTCGAGTCTAACCTGGTCGATTGTGGTGCATCCAGGGAAAAGCTTATCAGCAATCGCATCATTCATTTCTGGTAATTCTCTATAAAAGAGTTCTTTACATTCCACCTAGCAATGCAATGAAGCAACCAAAAAATAAATCTCTCTGTACGTTTTCACACAGCTTTACAGGAGGAAACTTACGGTAAACTGACAAGGAAGACCGCGCAGATCTTCTTGCTTCCATGAATCTGGAAATACAAGCGGGAAAGATTTTGTTTCTCCTGCTTGAATTCCAATTATTGCGTCAAGGAAACCAGGAATAACTCTATCTCCATCTTCTGTATCAAATTGGAAGCCTGCAAATCGAAAGAACATGATGTTTGACCGAAAAGGTAAAAGAATTATAGTTTGCCTTAAGACGGTGGATGAACGAATATACCTTTACTCTCTGCAGCTGGAACGTCTTTTACTTCTGATCCTTCTTGTTCCACTGTTGTTGCGGATATATCCAGGACCGTTACATCACCTATCTATAGAAGAGGTCATCCACTCCATTTCATATCATTTCTATATTTCATTTATTAACTAGGTTGACTCGTAAACACTTTTTGTCCATTTTATAAAAATAAAAATAAAATTATTATTATATATAATTAATGTGTTAGCATGACTTAGAAAAACATCATAATATCTATTTTAATTTTTTTTTTAAATCCCAATTTTTTATTAACACATAATCGTGAAAAATTACATCAAGATAGCAGGCAGGCGGGCAACAAGCTGCGCCGCCACCCCTTTCTGAATGGCAAACCCTAACCTACTAAAAACGAATCCATGCCCTTGCGGCGCCGAGACACTGCTATTTTCATCTTTAAATAAAACAATTTAGGAGGCCGTATGAATTAACAATAGAGTTTGGTGAATTTTTAACTGTTCCTTCTTAGCTATCAAAGATAAAACACAACCCAAATCGACCCATTTGTAAGTAAATGGTTTGAAGTTGCAAGCCTATAAAGATACAAATAGTCCCATTTTACAGTTGGCCCAGATAACCAATTGTCTCCCCAAATATCCTGTGTTCGTGTTTGATCTGATTGTTTGGGCCAACATTTACATAATGAGATCTCATAAATATTCTACAAGAATTAAGGAATATCAGTTGAAAATTAGAAAGAAGGGCTTCTAACGCATCTAGTACCTGTAGTCCTCTATTTGTGACAATTCGCATTATACTTAGAGCCTTGTAACGACGCTTTAATTCTCGTTCAGCTGCTGTTTTCGCCTCTATTTCATTGTCCAGCTCAACCACAACCTTCAAATTCTTGTAACCATCCTCTGGGACCCATTTCACTTCAGGTGCTACATCCACAATAATATCATACCTATACCACCAACAGAAGAAGTTGTATCAAGATTAAAAAATAAAAAGACATACACATAATTATTAACGAGATGCCTTGTCTTTATTTATTTAACCATAAACATAAGAAGACCTTTGACATACTTTAGGGTGTTGGAAGAAGAATAAGTTTTTTCCATCTCTGCAAATGTTGACGTAATGCGGATTGAGTCCTTTAAAGCCCGCGCTTCCACCTGTGAAATAAGATGTTTGCGATTATGGCGTAATTATATTAGAACTTGAATTATATATGCATAAACATGTACCGAAAGAAGTCTACAGTTTCTTAGATACTATCACTGCATATGAACACATTCAATAACTTTTGTACATATATTAGACTGAACTGTGTGGTTGAGCACCGGAAAGGATGCCCGGCCTCCACGTAAACCGCCACATCAACGACGGGCCTCCCCTTGTCCGAGTGCCGGGCATGGGGTGTGGAACGACAGGCCTCCATCTTCTCCGACACATCTCCGGCGGCCACTCCTTCTCCGGCGACCTCCACCTTCTTCTCCGGCGAACGAGGTTTTTTTTTTTTTTTTAATAAATACGATCGTGGAACGGTCAAAAAGAAGCAAATGAGGCACGGCAAGCCCGGCAGCTCGTTGATGGTCATGCCGTTGCCGGCATAGGGGGGCGGTGTACGCCGGTCCGGAGTGGGCACGCCGGCCCTATGTCGGCTCCACACCGTTCAGTCTTATAGACACCGTTACTCATAAACTCATGGGACCCGCCAATACCCTACTAACTAATGGGACCAGGTAAACGCAGCTTTCGCTAGAAAAGTGGCTTTCAAAGGGGAGTAAAAGGCAGAAAACCAATTGAAGCTGGATTCGAACCCAAGACCTCTGCTAGAGGGATACGGGTGCTTACCACTGCACCACCCTCTTGAAGGTTAGACATTTGAAAAGCTATGCTTTTGACATTCTAAACAAGAAAAGCTACATACTGATGACATGGCATGTGGAAGAGTTCTCTTTAGAATAGCTTCAACAGCCGCCTTTTTAACATTGTCCTTCCCAATATAGCTTATGAGAATACTTTCAGGAACTTTCTTTCTGGGACGAAATCCTGGAACCTGAAGGATAAGCAACAAAACATTATGGAAACTGTTTTTGCTCGATATAAGAACACAAAGCAAATGAAGTATGCAAATAAACATACAAACCAAAATTAGTTGGCATGCAGATTATGAACTTTAATAGTACCTTTGCTTTCTTCATAAACTCATTTAATACCCTTTTGTAACAGTCGTCGCATATGACAGATGGAACTTCTACGCTCAAACGAATCTGCAAACTTCAAAGGTTAAAAAATGCAGAAAAATATGGTAGGTACACAAACAATTGAGTTTACTAGCTAAATGAATAGCTACATTTCTACTTTTGATGTCAAACTTTGCAGGAAATGAAAAAAAAAAATAACCTTTTTCGTCTAAAAACCGTCAAACTGTGAAAACCAGCCGGTTCAGTTTGTCTTTTGTCAAAACCGCAGCCAACGCTTCAGCCCAATTTTTTTTTTTTTTTTTTTTATTAAAACCAGTTGATAGGGGTGAGAAATTTCATACTGAACACCCGTACCATACAAATACCGAACCATATCAGTACCGACCAAATGTATGCAGTACGACATTCGGTTTTAAATTTAGCTCTATTTCAGTATCAGTACTATGCGGTACGATACCAATTCAGGAGTCTCTAACAATACTGTACCATACCTATTCAAACTAAACATATACATGACAGTATTCAGTTTTGCCTAATACGGTACCAGTTAAACCGGACCGTGAACACCTCTAATTTTTGTATAACAGCATAAATAGTTTTTTTTTTTTTTTCGATTTAATTTAAAATTTTCATTCTATGACTGATAAAATTACATCAAGATAGCGGGCATGCGGGCAACAAGTTGCGCCGCCACCCCTTTCTGAATGGCAAACCCTAGTCTACTACAAACATAACTTTGCCCACACGGAGCCAAGACACTACTATGAATAAACCGCTAGACCCTGGTTAATAGTAACAGTAATAATAATATTAATAGTTATAATAATGTCACCAGGGAGGGACTCTTAACAAACAATTGCAATTGCAATGCATACACGTTATAAACACAAAAAACCCAACTCAATTCACTAACTCAAACACTAATTCATTAATTAAATTCAATAACCAAACAACTCAATCCAATCAATTAAGATCAAACATCTCACCCTGCAATTGGGTTCTTGAATTTCTTCAACAACAAGGTTCCCAGGTAACGGTTCTTTAACCGGGTCGGTAACCGGTTCGGCGGCCGCAGAAGCTCTTGCAAAGATTGATACATTTCTTGGAGAACGAGAGAGTTGATGATGATGACGGGAATGAGAGATTGTGAGAGAAGGGAATAATAATAATAATGGGTTGGTTGGTCTGAAAGAGTTGGATAGGGAAATTAAAGGAATTGAAGGAGATATGATGAAGGGTTTTAAATGGAATGATGTTAAAGAAGATGAAGTGCAGAGAGCCATTGGTGCACAGGTTGATGATAGGTCAGTGGATAGGATCATAGGATATTAAAATACGCTTTCCGGTCCTTTTTCCCGGTTTTTTTCCCTTTGTAGATATATATTTTTTTTAAGTAAAGTGTTAAAATGATCATTGTTGTTTCAGAATTCGATTCGAATTCAAAAAATTCGAAATACGACTTAATTCGATTCGATTACCAAAAATTTGATTCGATGATCGAGAATCCGAATTCAAATTCGATTCAATTCGAGTTCAGTAAATTGAATTCTAATCAAATACGAATTCAATAAAAAAAAATTATTTGAAAAATTCGAAAATTTGTTATTCAATTCGATGCACACCCCTAGTTGTTTGATGAAAAATGTTATTTACATACAAACTTTTGGGTTTTTTTGTCATAATCGTATAATGGTTTCAATTATTTGTCATTCTCGTCTCTGATACTAACTCTATCCAGTTAGTGTCAGTCAAGTCAAGGGTAATCTTGTCCATTCACATTTTAAAGTTTTAATTGCTGAAATCGCCCCTCTTCGAAAATTAAAAATTAAAAGAAATATCTACCTTTACTAATAAATGAGTAACTAAGGGATACTTGTCCCCGTACTAGAGCTCCACCTCACAATACACATGACAATCATACAATGTAATATCCATACCCATCTTTTAACCCGTATCAAATTTTGACCCGGGTATTAGTAAAGTTTATTTCCTGCTCCACCTCATAATAACTTGCCGCTTCTCCTAAGTAACCCTAAATCCTTCCATGAGAAATCTTTCAAATCCTTCCCCTTCATCAATAATATCCACACCAATCTAATCATCCATGTCAAGTCTTTCATATCCTTCCTCTTCCATGCTGTTTTAAGGTTTTCGATCCTTTTCGCTCATAATATTGTTGTATAGTTTCATGGAGGTTTTGATATATATTGTTTTTTTTTTTCAGATCCAACACCGATAAACTGTATTATGGAATAGTTTCAGGGTCCGTAATCCGTCTTGAGTTCATTCTCCCTTAAATCTTCCAAGTTTGGTTTTTTACTAAGTTCTCCTACAGATTCCGACATTCTAAAACCTAATTGCAAAAGGTAAAATTAGTTTTTTTTTTTTAATTTCGATATTGTTATGTTTAAATACTATTCTGTTTTTTTTTTTTGTTTGAATGTCTTTTATTTCTTGGTTTTTATGTCGTTTATCATGTTTTTTGTCCCGGATTTTTTTTGTTTAATTTTGTGTTTTGAACTTTTGTTGAAATACCAATAAAAGTTTTAATTTCGTTTAATTTTTGTTTTTTTATTGCTGTTTATTGTAGTCTACTCTATTATTTGTTTTAATTCTAGGTTTTGATTCTGTTTTTTTGTTTTAATTCTGTTATTTGTTTTGAATGTCCTTTATTTTTTTGGTTTAAGATGAATAATTATGTTATTTTGAAATCTGTTGAATGGTTAATGTTTCTGTATATACATGTTAATTTTCTGATAAACATAACAGACGTTGTTAACTTTTCAGGATGTCTTATCGAAAGGGAAACCAATTCTTTAAAGTTGTACATGACCCTTCTTCATGTGAATTGGTAAGATGTGTATGTTATTAATTGACAATTGTTTTATTACTTTATGTTATAGTTAAAAACTAAAGTTATGTTATGCTATGTATTTTACCAATTATTTGCAGCCTATACCTAGATCTATGAACAACTTCTTTTGGGCAAACAACCTATATAACACAAATTTTATCATTAGGACTGTTGAAGGTCATGTTTGGTCCGTTCGTGTCAAAGTAGTTGATGATCTATTCTATTTAACTAATGGATGGTCTCTCGTTGTACGTGATTTATGCTTCGGCATATTCTTTGTTATTTTCGACTATATCGGTCATTCTACATTTATGATAAAATACTACAATCATTGTCCGTCGAAACAATTATCAAACTCATTCTGCAAGATGATTGATCATGAAATAGTTGGTCCTCTGGTATGTGTTATTTTTTATTATCTTATAAACTACTCCCTTTACATTCTTAATTTTTTTAAAAAAATCAAATTACTTTAAACTAACACTGATTTAATTGTTTTTCAGGTCTTGCCAATGTCATTTGCCGAAAGGCATTATGCCGAAGGTCTACCATCTACTCCTGTTAAGCTATTTGTGTTTGATATCCATCAATGGGATGTGTCCCTCAAAAAAAATTGGAACCAAGTATTGTTTTACTGTTGGTTGGGTGAAATTTCTTGAAGATCTTCATCTTGAAATTGGCGATTTTATTTGTTTTGAGATTCATGACATTACACGTTTTAATATTATCACGTTTAGCAAGACTGGACGTCAAATGGTTTTACACAAATTGCTTACTGACGAGATCTTCACTTCACAAAACATACATGTTGCGGATAATTTGACAATGAACAATGAATCAGAATTTCCTACATTTTCATCAACCGTCACTAATCAATTGGTACACTTTGTTTATTTTATTCAATATCAAATTTATTTTTCTACAATTTTAACTTATTATATGTTTAATTGCAGATAATATCAAATGAAGTTGCTCACATAGCTGGGTTAAGTGAAACATTAAAAGTTACAATTAAATTTGTTGATGGATTTGCTTGGACAAGGCCTGTGCTTATGACTTTGTAATGTCAAATCTTATTATAGAATTTAGTTTTATGTTCTTTTTATTATTTCATATTCTATCCATTAATATGGGAAATTGATATTATTCGTACATTATGGTTAACAAGGTTTATTGTTGATGGATGGCGTTACTTAATTCAAGCTAAGGATGTTTCAATAGGCGATGGTTATGTCTTCAACTGGTGTGCAAATCAGCGTAAGCTTTTAGTTCATAAGGTCCCAAAAGCAGAGGTAATAAACTAGAGCGTTTATTTTATATCGAACCGACTATGCACATTTAATATTTGAATTTCCTTTGTTTTTTCAAGACTTACATCACGTAACTTTCAAGTTTTATTTGAAATAAAGTTTTACTACCTAATAATATCTTGGTTGTTTTGAATCTATTTGACCATAGTTTGTAAAGTCAAGATTTTATTCTGAACAGTTGTAGTTTAAAATATGAATATTTTAATCCTGTATTTGTAGGTAAGTGGACACAAAAATATAGTGAAAACAGGGTCGTTAATGTAGGGTCAAACATTTTAATATGTGTCATGTTTTTAACAGTTTTTGCAGCCTGCGTTTTTTAACCCATTTGACAATTTGGTCTTTTTTATACTTTGTGCAGCATGCATTGTTAACACACTGATTGAACCTTTTTACACGGCACAATACATCTAAATATTTCGGTTTTTAATTTATGTTTACGTTTTCAAAAAAAGAATATTTCATTTAATTAATCTATTTGAGTCTATAAATATACTGTTTGTTTAAAATGAAAGCAAAGGTCATAGTGAAGATAGAGAATTTGCAGTGGCTACAAAATCTGCATTTAGTAATCTATAACTATTTCAATTAGATAAGTGTCGTGTTTATGCAAATTAATGTAGTTATAAAAGTCAAATTAGTAGATAAATAAGTGAACAATTATCAAGTCAAAGCAATACAATGCATTCAAATCAATAATTACTTTCCAATACAAACCTAGACTAAAATAGGATTTGACTTTTTGAAATAGTTATTTGCAATTAACTCTATTTGACTAATTAAGTTTCGAATAATATAGGAAAGTGATGATGACTTTTTAAATACCATTGCCTAATTTATAACATACCTAAAATAGGATTTGACTTTTTGAAATAGTTATTTGCAATCAACTCTATTTGACTAATTAAGTTTCGAATAATATAGGTAAGTGATGATGAGTTTCGAATAATATGGTATTTTGACAATTTGTTCTTTTTGATAGTTTGTGTAGACTGCATTGTTAACACACTGTTTGACCCATTTAATGTATTTCACAATATTTATTAAACAAACAAATTCAAAAATATAGTTTTCATGATTTAAAAAAATGATCTTCCATTAGTTATTTGCAATAAACTCTATTTGACTAATTAAGTTTCGAATAATATAGGCAAGTGATGATTACTTTCGAATAATATGGTTTTTTTGACAATTTGGTCTTTTTGATAGTTTGTGTAATAAACTCTTTTATGAAAATTAATGTGGTTCTACAAGTCAAACCAGTAGATAAATGAGTGAGCAATTAGCAAGTCAAAGCAATAAAATGCATTCAAATCAATTATTACTTTCCAACAAAAACCTAAGCTAAATTAGGATTTGACCTTTTTTTGGTAGCTGGTTGCAATAAACTCTATTTGGCTAATTTATTTTCGAATAAGATAGGCAACTGATGATGAGTTGTTAAATAACATTGCGTAATTTATAACAAACCTATTTTTAACATATAAACATCTGTTACTATTTGAAACGAAACTGTTATAAAATAATTCAAAATCCTAATTATGAAAAGTATTCAAATTAGTTTCAATAAAAAATCTATAACATACCTAATTATGTAAAGCTGTTTTAGCCATTTGTCTTTTTTTAGAAACTTTTTAATATAATTATCATCTCGTATTTTAAATATATAAACATCCGGTTTTTTTAGAAACAAAACTATAAATATATTTACAATTCTAAATATGTAAAGTAATCAAATTACCCTCAATAAATGACATCTTTGACATACCAAATTTGTATAAGACTTTAAACCATTTCCTTATTTATTTTTTGAAACTTTCTACTATATATACCATATAGTTGTGTAAACTTCCCACACAACAATATTACTCTAATCCCATCCAGCAACTAAATGTAAGTTTCACTTCGTTCCTCTTTTATTCTTTTTTTTTACACTGTTGAAACATTGTTCTAAACCTAACACCTTCTTATTGTTTTTTAAAATTTAGATCAATGGAACAAGCAGCAATCACCATGCTAAGCGGCCTGGATGTAATGAGGGATAACGTGGTTTTGCGAGTTAGAGTTATACGAGTTTGGCGACAACCAGATCGCAGGACACCTAATAAAGATTATTCGATCGAGATGATCCTAATTGATGAGCGTGTAAGAAAAAAGTTTTCTTATTTTTATTTATTTTTTATAAACAATGTTAAAACATTTAACTCCTTATTAAAAAATTGATAACATTTCTTTATCTTTTACAGGGTAATAAGATCCAAGCAAATGTATTCAAAAGATGGTTATTCAGGTTTGAAAAATTTTGTGAAGAAAATGCATGTTTAACCATCACCAGTCCTGGTATTGGATACAATCCATCCAAATATAAGTTTTCTGAAAACCCAAACAAGATTTGCTTCAACCCTAATACCCGTGTTTCCAAATGTGAAGATTTTGGAGGTCCCCTATATGGTTTCTGTTTTGTTCCTTTTCAGTCAATCATAGACAATCAAATACCAGACAACATCACAATAGGTAATTCTCATCTTCTGTTTATCCGCAACTATTATTAACTTTTTAATATTTATACATCACTTATTATAATATTTATGTTTTTACTTGTAGATGTTATTGGCCATATAATTTTGTTTTTCAAAAACGAAGATAAGGATGGGAAAGTTGTTCAACCCAAAAAGAGATTGACTATGGAAGTTGTAAATCAGGAGTATGTTATCAAATACTAAACTTATTCATTAATCATCTAATATATTTGTATATATACTTTGAGCTTATAAAGTATTTTTTAATTTTATCAGGGGTCTTTCCGTTTACCTTACACTATGGGATGAGTATGCAAATCAAATGCAAAAGTTTGTAGTTGCACATCCGAAGGAGGATCATCTGATTGTTATTTTGCAGTTTGCTCGCTTGAAGTTCTTTAATGGTATAATGTTTTTATTATGTTATTTTACTATATAGATTAGGTTAGTCAACCGTGCACCTCACGGCTGAATAGCTTTTTTTGTTTTTGTTTTGAAGGCTAATTTCATTAAAACAAGCGAAACAACTCTCCAAGGTGGAGAGAAGCCGCAAATAAATTACATCATATCAACATTGAATTTACACCAACCCATCCAATCAAGAACCCCTTTATTGAACCTACTCCTGAACCACAGGTATCCCAACGATTTAACATCGGAGATAATCGTAGTAATACTCGTATCCATGTCTGAAAACACCTTGTCATTTCTAGCCTTTCATATTCTCCAACACACTATGATAAAAACACCATGAATAATCTCTTTTGTCTTCTTATTGGCGCCCATATACTCAACACTCTGTATCAAATCTTTAAAGGAAAAAGCATAGATAGGAGGAACTTTGACCCACTTAGCGATGCCACTCCAAACCCCCTCCATCTCCCTACAAGCCGTGAAGATGTGATCAATCGTTTCTTCCGTCTCATTACACAAAGCACAAGAATTATCCCCATGAAAAATATTCCTTCTTTGGAGAGCACTCCTAGTCGGAATCCTATCCAAATAAGCTCGCCACAAAAAGATATTACATTTCTTCGGTAGCCATTTACTCCACTTAGCACACTGTCCAGTATCAACTCGCGAACCGCTAGCTAACCACCCGCGAGCTTCCTTGACAGTATATTCCTTAATCTTACCAAACTCCCATAGCCACCCATCCTCCTTATTACTCAAACGAACATTGGAAACGAGTCTGTGGCATGCGACCACTTCTTGAACTTCAACATCATTTTGGGGATACACCTTCCACTCCCACCTAATCAGCCCATTCCCACCATCACTATCAATTCTGTCCGCAATGAAACAATGTTTGGTCTTCTCAAGACGAAACACATTTGGATATAGATTCTTAAGAGGTTCACAACCTATCCAAGGATCGGTCTAAAATTTTATGTCTCTCCCATCACCCACTACCCCTCTAATCATATTCACAAAAGACACATCTTGCACTCTTAACCTGTAACCAATTGACACAAGATTTTTCCACGTACCTGATATCGCCTTATTGCAAGGAAACACGTCCCATCTTCTCGGCGAACCGTGTATTGCATCTACAACTCTTTTCCATAAAGCGTATTTTTCCACCCTATATCTCCACAACCATTTCAAAAGAAGCGCATTGTTACACTCCTCCAACTTATTCTCACGGCTGAATAGCTGATGTGTAGTATTCTGAAACTAATGTGTTTATTGTATTAGGAAAACCATATGTTTCCAACTCCTTTGGATCTGCTGTTAGTAGACTGTTCATTAATGACGATATACAAGACATTATTGATTACAAGTCTTGGTATTCTCAACTTTTATATATTTTATACAGAATTATATAAAATTTTTATTACTCATTAATTGTATCTCCAATCCTTTACAGTTTGGTTAAAAGCAACACTGATAATCGATCTTCAAGCCATCGCCCGTATGGTGTGTCCATGTTTGCTTCCACTGAAGAGGATTTCCTGATAAACACTCCTTTGAGTAGAATTGGCAATATTTGGGAGATACAAGAGGTTCGTTATATGTAATGTGATTTGGATTTGGATTTTTTTTAAATTTACGCATTAGATTAAAGTTTTAACATATGGTTTGTTGCGGTTATGTCAGGAGCAACCTTTGGTTATTTTGGGTACAATTAAGGCGCTTTGTAAAGAAGTTGGCTGGTACTATATTGATTGTCCCAAGTGTACCAAGAAGGTTGCTACGGAGTATATAGTTCGTGAAAAAGATGATGGCACCAGTGATTTTGAGGAGGAGAAGATACATCAATGTGTAAATGTCAAGTGCAACTCAAAGATTGTTGCACCAGTTCCAAGGTAATAGCTTATGTTCAATAATTTAGTATAATATGTTTAAAATGACACTTACATATTTGACTACAAACATGTTAATGTTTCTGGGTCAACTATGTTTGCTGTACTATTATTTCATTTCAGTAAGTCACATATACATACTATCTTGGAGGATTACTTGACATATATGTTTATGGAAGTTTGGATACTAGGTTGATTACAATTATACTATGGTTTTCAAAGTTTAGTCACCGAATTTGTATAGTATATTTAAATATGGCTTATATACTTTAAGGACCATTATATTTAAAAAGAGTCCATAGTATTTATAATTTTGTCATGGCATCATTTCAACGTTGAATTTAGTCGGTTATTTTTCCCAACAAGAGTATTTATTTAAAAAATGCAATGTCTGAAATATAAGAGTTTCTTAATAGTTAGGATCATCACATTGCTGAACCTATATTATATCCTCAAATGTAAAATTATATTGATGTAAACTTTTTTTAAAAAAATATTATCAACTTTGTACATATAATCAGCTTTAATTTACTTTTTGTTGCTGGACATTCTATTCTTAACTAGGTACAAGATTCAAGTCCGCGCTCAGGATACCAATGGCGCAGTATCCCTCACTTTGTTTCATCGTGATGCCTCTGAACTTATCAAATAATCTGCATCAGACTAACTTTCGCAAAATACCGTAAGCGAGTTTTAATATATATTATCGTTATTTATTTATTTAGTTACCTATTATGTTTGGATAAATTCCAAAATATCAATAAAAGATAATCTGGTTGGCAATTATGATTTACACTTTTTAATCAGATTGGTGAGACAGTTAAATATCCTGATGAGATCGGCTGTTTGTTGGAAAAGGAATTTGCTTTCAAAATTGAAGTGTCCGACTTCAATTTGAAAAATAAGTACGAAGTGTATGGAATCTCAAAGTTAACTCAAGATGCGTACGTGATTTCAGAGCTAAAGAAAAAACTCAACATTGGGCAGGTATTAATCATTGTATTATAATTTATTTCTATTAACATAAATAATCTTTGTTAACAGATACTGTTTTTTCTAATATATTAATTACATTGATATACAGGCTACTGACTCTGAATCGATGGGTATGTCGTCGCTTTTTGGAAATCCTCAAAAGGTATCATCTCAATTATGTCCTGGTGATATTTATTAAAGAAATTGATATTTTGGTATGTAGTTTTTTATGTAAAATTTTGCGACATTTTCAGGAAACATTTTCTGGAACCGCGACAATGTGACTCCAGTGTCAACTGCTGATAATGATGGTTTAAAAGATGATGTTCTTGCTGGAAAAAAATATTCCCTAACTACGATCAAGCGTAAGTTGGTTGATGTTTATGATGCAGAAGAAAGCCCGATGTTGTCTACAAGTAATGTTCAAGTCGATGTTGAAGAATACAAAGGAAAATCCGTTGAAGACACGACTCTTCTCATCCCAAAGGTTGAGAAGTAATCTTGATTGCCATGAAGATCCGTTTGTTTTTTAAATTACTCGTATTTTATTATGTCAGTTTATCGTTGCTTTGTCGTTTTTTGAACAATGTTTGATTTTGTGTCATGGATGATTTGGTTTGTTTTCTTTTCCTTCATTCGTATTATAATATACGATGATTAATTGAATAATTTTTTGTGTTTTATAATATTCGCATGATGACTCATAGATATGCTACTATTTTGGCATGTCGCCTTAATCGTATTAGCATAACCTTTTGTCTGATGACAACCAGCTTCGTTTATACATATGTATTCTTACAACACAGATGTAAGAAAGAAGTCACATAACATTCTGTTCGATTACCTGTATGTCCACACATTGATTCTAAATTAAAAAACAAACATTTTTATGTTTATAAAAACAATTGACAATGAACTTTATAAGCCCAACTGTTGGATATCAGATTCTTAAGTGGCCCATCACACTTAATAAAACTTTTGTTTTTATCGCCACCTACTAACTTTACAGAATTCACTTTCTCAATAATATCACCACCCACCTAACTTACTAACACATACTTACTTTACCAAATAATCAAATTGCATCTCTCCCTTTCCATCTATTTGCTTCATCTTTAGGTAATTCATCATTGACAAAATCTTATTCACGATCATATCTTTAGTTAATTCATATCTGTTATTCACGATTTATGTTTATTTATGTTATGTATATATAATCAATCGTTTATCATTTAAAGTTTACGAACAGAATGATCTTGTATCAACTGTCAAGAGTCTACTTAATCCATTTGTATTGTCAAACAGAATCATCTTGAAGTAAGTATCTATTTGTATTTTCGATTGATACTACATTTACTCAGGATACAAGATCATAGTGTGTATGATAATAAATTCTTTATTTCTTCTTATCTTCCATTTGATATGCTTGGATTGATATATATATATATTAACCATTTAATGTATGTGTTTTATTCACTATTTATATATATATATATAAATGCTTCGATTCATATATATATTGTTATATTTTTTACAACTTTAATGTATGCACACTAATATGTACAACACTTGCATTTAGATTACTTTAATACTTTTTTTTTGGTAAAATCTGTATGAACTAAATGAATACTGTTACAACTTAAAGTACTTTAATTTGACATTTGTTAAAAATCTGTATAAACTAAATAAAAATCTTTATGAACTAAACATCTATGTAATAAGTGAAAATGTAATTTTATGTACCTGATTGGTATATTTGTATCTTAATGTATTTATTTATGTCTTAAATATACGTGTATGTGTATACCTATTTGTACGTCTATGTCATATATGTATTACTATTCGTATGTACATCTTTGTGTTTGTATAAGTGTCATCGAATTCAGCGTTATTAGTTGTTTAAATAACTCATATCCTTTAATTTATATATTTTGAATCTAACATATTGTTTTTATTTTTTCTAACAAGTACTTCCAACATTCAAGTATGGCAGCTGAAGTCATTGAAATTTCGTCTGACTTATCTGAAGAAATTGACAATACCTCTGATGAAGAAATTGACAATGCGTCTGATTATGAGGAATTTAGCGATCCTGACAATTACATGTATCCTGGTATACAAGTTAACTACGAATCTATTCCTGCTGCTAATCAAGTTATTACCAAACTGACCTACAAATTTTTAAGTATTCAATACATAATACAATATATACGTTCCAGTTTATGAATTTCGCTATGTAATTTTGACTGACTTATTAATTACAATTGTGTTTTCCAAATGTGTTCCAGCATTTTCCAAAAGATTTTGCAACAAATTGCAACTTTAAGAATCTTATGACTGTGTTTGTACAATTTGAGAATGGAAACTGTTTTTTTACCAAGATGCGTTTTGAAGGAAAACATGATAAAACAAGGTATGCTTTAGGAAAATGGAAGACGACGATGAAGAAACTCTGTTTAAAGAATGGACGACGTTATCAGATCACGTATGTCAAACGGGAAGGTATCTTGGTGTTTTCACTTCCTTAGATGAAGATATGTAAGTGCAATATTTTCTTTATGGTATTTATATGTCAATGATGTTATCGTACTACCTTTTAAGTAAAACATTAGCCTTATCAAAGTAGGCTTTCTCCAAATTTTGGGTTTTTAGTTATGGAGAAAATGAAGTAAACATTTGGTATGCTGTATGTGATTCGAAGTTGTTTTGTATTTTAAGTATGTATCAAAACAAGTACTTTAGTTATATTTTGTTTTCTACTTTTATGTTTATTGTTGTTGAAAACTACCATATTGTCTACTCGTGTAGTTGAAATTTACACACAAAATGTTTCCTCAAACAACTTTACACTTTCGGTTTTCATTACTACGTGTAATACCATTTATGTCATTCCCATCTATAGGATATGATACTATAAATGAAGAAACTGTTTATGTGAAATTTATATAGTTTGCAAAATTTGTATCAACCTATTGTGTTGAAAGAAGTTTATAATATAAATGTAAGTTTTAACATGATTTTTTATATGGATTTCATAAATCCATTTACTTCCTTTAGATATACTGTGCATGAGAATACTACCATGAGAATACTACCAAAGACAAATTTTTGTTGTCTTATTTTGTCCAAGAAAATTTACTTCCTTTATGTAATTTTGACTGACTTATTAATTACAATTGTGTTTTCCAAATGTGTTCCAGCATTTTCCAAAAGATTTTGCAACAAATTGCAACTTTAAGAATCTTATGACTGTGTTTGTACAATTTGAGAATGGAAACTGTTTTTTTTACCAAGATGCGTTTTGAAGGAAAACATGATAAAACAAGTTATGCTTTAGGAAAATGGAAGACGACGATGAAGAAACTCTGTTTAAAGAATGGACGACGTTATCAGATCACGTATGTTAAACGGGAAGGTATCTTGGTGTTTTCACTTCCTTAGATGAAGATATGTAAGTGCAATATTTTCTTTATGGTATTTATATGTCAATGATGTTATCGTACTACCTTTTAAGTAAAACATTAGCCTTATCAAAGTAGGCTTTCTCCAAATTTTGGGTTTTTAGTTATGGAGAAAATGAAGTAAACATTTGGTATGCTGTATGTGATTCGAAGTTGTTTTGTATTTTAAGTATGTATCAAAACAAGTACTTTAGTTATATTTTGTTTTCTACTTTTATGTTTATTGTTGTTGAAAACTACCATATTGTCTACTCGTGTAGTTGAAATTTACACACAAAATGTTTCCTCAAACAACTTTACACTTTCGGTTTTCATTACTACGTGTAATACCATTTATGTCATTCCCATCTATCGGATACGATACTATAAATGAAGAAACTGTTTATGTGAAATTTATATAGTTTGCAAAATTTGTATCAACCTATTGTGTTGAAAGAAGTTTATAATATAAAAATGTAAGTTTTAACATGATTTTTTAGATGGATTTCATAAATCCATTTACTTCCTTTAGGTATACAGTGCATGAGAATACTACCATGAGAATACTACCAAAGACAAATTTTTGTTGTCTTATTTTGTCCAAGAAAATTACTGAAAAATAGACCCCTCTTCAGTTGCAAAAGGGAAAGGGCTATACAACACTCTAATTGATTTTAATGCAATAATTGATTTCAAGCATTTTATTGCTTTGACTTTGTAATTGCTCACTCAGTTGCAAAATTGAAGGAGCTATACACTACTCTAAAATGCATTAAAATATGCATTCAATGTGTCTGACTAATCGGATAAAATGGCGCCCCACTATTATCACTTTCCATTTTTAACTCTCAACACATTTTTTTTGTAAGGCAACTTTCATTCACAAAAACCACTAGCGACCCTCAAAGCAAGGACCCCTCGGGCAAAAAACGACTAATTACATCAAGTCCAAAGACCCCTCGGGCAAAAAACGACTAATTACATCAAGTCCAAAGGATAATTACACCACTTTTTCCAATCGAAATCTTTAATTCTAGTTCTGTGACGAAACCAAAAGAACGACGTAGACTTGATACTTTCGAACAACTCATTCGGTCTTCTAGACTTGTGAGAAAAGATGCGAACGTTTCTTTCAATCCAAATCATCCACAAGGTTGTGAAAAGGATACCTCGAAGAATGTCCTTTTCAAAGCAGCCAAACCTTGAGAGTCAGCAAGGTTCAAAATATCGTGCACATCAAAAGCGAAAATAGGATTCAAACGACACCAAACACTTATTCTATACCATAATTCCGAGGAGAAGATGCATCCGGTAAATAAGTGCATATCTGTTTCCGGACCCAATTGACAAAATATACATCCATTTTGCTGAAGTTGGACGCCTCTTTTTATAAGTTCTTCGCACGTAGGCAAACGATCCCAGGCCGCTCTCCAAACCATGATCTTGCACTTAAGAGGAACCCAAACTTTCCAATCGTTACTCGGAATTTTTATCTTGTTAAATGCTTCGTATAGAAGCTGATTGGCTGAACGAGCAGTGAAGATTCCGTTTGCGTCCCCTTTCCAGCTCCACACTTCCCTACCACCCTTCCATTGGAAATTAAAGAGGTCCTCCAAAAGCTGAAATAACTCGGTAACTTCAAGCTGAGAAGAAGGGGCTGTTCTCCCGCTCCAAGTTACGGATTTAACGCCATTTTGAACCTTCAAACGGCTGCTAATTGTTCTGTTCTAGTCTGAATAAACTCGGATAAATAATCCTGAGCGGATATTCACGTAACCAAGTATCATTCCAAAACGAAACACAAGTCCCGTCACCAACCGAACCAGCAAAGTAACTATGCAAACAACACCCGTTTGGCATCCTCATATCCCCAATTTTGACGATGTTCCTCCAACTGCCGCTAGCCAAATAAGTTTATGGCATGGAAGACCATGTTCGAGATGACCCGTTGCATACCAACACAATCCTTTTCCAAAGACTATTATTTTCTGTTTTAAAGCGCCAAGACCACTTTAGGAGAAGAGCATCATTCACATGTCGTAATTTTGACACACCGAGCCCACCATCATTCTTAGAACTAGAAATGATTTCCCATGAGACCCAAGGAATCTTCCTTTCGATACTAGAGCCGGACCAAAAGAAGTGTCTCATAGTAGCTTCGATTTTATCAATCACCAATTTAGGAGCTTTGTAGAGCGAAAAATAGTAAATAGGCAAGCTTTCAAGGACCGACTTGATAAGAACAAGACGACCACCATATGACAGGCATCTAGCTTTCCACGAAGCTAACCTATTTTTTATAACATCGATGACCATATTCCAATTGCAGACACACGACATATTAGCTCCCACAAGAATGCCAAGATAAATAAATGGAAGAGTCCCTTTATGACAACCCAAAACTTCCAAACATATCATTTACCTCATTCTCTTTGGTACCTACCCCATACAAATTAGACTTGAGGATATTAATGCGAAGACCCGAACAAAGGTGGAAAATACGAAGAATCCGAGTCGTACTTTGGAGATTCTCCTTTGACCATTCACCCAAAATTAGTGCATCATCCGCATAAAAAAGATGAGTGATCTCCGTATCATTACCGGCAAGCCGAATACCCTTCAAATGTCCAATTTCCTTGGCCTTCTTTAATAAACACGATAGCGCCTCCATGACTAGAAGAAAAAGAAAAGGCGATATAGGGTCGCCATGTCGTAACCCCTTTTCACATTTAAACTCGAAAGTTGGCGAACCATTTACTAACACCGAGGCATGGGCTGATACTAGAATGCCTTTTATCCATTTACACCAAGTAGGGAGAAAACCCATTTGCTCCATAATAGATAATAAAAAATTCTAGTTGACGTTATCATAAGCCTTCTCAAAGTTGATCTTTAATAAGAACGCCTTTCTCCGCCTTTTCTTCAACCATTCTATTAACTCATTTATCACAAGAGGCCCATCTAAAATGAAACGATCCGCAATAAATGCGGACTGAGATTCGGAAATAAGCGACCCATAACCTTTTTAAGACGATTAGCAAGGATTTTAGAAATAACCTTACTAACCATCCCAATTAAAGTTATAGGCCTATAATCTTTGAGACCCAATGGTGTTTTAACCTTAGGAATCAAAGTTATAAACGACGAAGCACACCCCAAATTAATACGGCCGGACCCGTGAAAATCAGAAACTATACGAAAGAAATCCTCCTCCAACAAATCCCAGAATCTTTTAACAAAGCGAAAGTTGAAACCGTCAGGACCCGACGCTTTATGACATTCTATTTTATTTGATATATTTCAATAAAATTCTACAAAAATTCAATTTCAACACATATTATGACATTCCATTTTATTTGATAAATTATAATTTACCATCTTTAAAAAGGACCGATTTTACTAACACATTTTTTAGTCAAAAAAAAAAAAAAACCCACTACTAGGCCATTACTAGACCATCTTTAAAAATTATCGAACAAATTATATACTTGACATACCTTTCTTCATCACTACACCATTATTACAAATTGGCTGTTGATTTCTCCATTCTAAAAATACAACTTTGTACATTTTATTATAAATAGATGTTGAAAAAGTAGAATCACTCATATGCAATATATCCATAACAAGCATCAAACCAACTTAAAATTGCAATTGTCAATTCACACGGTATACTTTGTTTTAATATTGTTACAATTTCACTTCATGATAATTTTATTTCCCCACATATATTATTTGACTAATTTACAAATTTTTTATTCTTTCTAATTCTCTTTTACATAGTTCAACGATCATGGACTCTTATAATGAATTTCTAACAAATAACACATTTAGCCTAATTGGCGATGTGTGGGAAGCGCAACATGAAACAAGTCTTATTGTTTTTGGAAAAATCACAAATGTGTATAAAGATTATGGTTGGTACCATATGTCATGCTCGAAATCCCATGAGAAAGTAAGCACAGACTACATTGTTCATAATACTAATGATGCTAAAGGGGGGTATGAAATAAAACCAAAATACCTTTGCAACAACATAAATTGTGTTGAGAATGAAGTTCAAGCACTCCCAGGGTTTTTCCCTAACTTTTATATTTAACGCTTTAAAACTAATTTGTTGTTTACTTTAAAAAAAAAATCAATGCTTAAACTTAAATTTCATTTGAATTCCTTTTATTTTTTCAGGTTTAAAATAAAAATTTTAGTACAAGATGTTAGCGATGGAGTCATGCTAATATTGTCTCATGAAGATGTTATTAAATTGGTTCCTATCGATATTGATGATTTGTTGAGAGATAATACCGTGCGTTTTATCTTTATTATTTTATTAATTATTTTATTTTTTTATATTTTTTTATTATGTAATTACCAAATTTTCTCCTTCACAGGTTGGCAATTATGTTCGGTTTCCTGATGAATTTTATTTAATTAAATATAGGTGGCTTGGGTTTAAAATACAAATCACAGAAACAAATTTAAAAACATTTTTTGAAATTTATACCGTTAGCGGTATCGCTGATGATAAAAATTTGTTGTCCTAGCTCGAGGAAAAAATCTGTATTGCGCAGGTATTATAAAAGTTGTTTATATATATATACACACACACAGAGTTAATTCTTCTTATTATGTTTTTAATCTTAAATGTTTTCTTTGATATATAATTTTTTTACAGGATAATGGCGCAAATAAACTGGAAGTTGTTGATTTAAGGGGGGAAATTTCAAGCGATGAAGAATGATTTGAAATGAAGGTTTTTTTTTTTTTTTTTTTTTTTTTTTTTTTTTTTTTTTAAGATGGTTTTTTTATTGTGTTATGAACTTGTGTTTGTTATTTGCGTGTTTGGTTTATGAACTTATGTTTTTTTGGTTATTTTGTTATGAAATTGCATGAATAATGGTTTTATTTTTTATATATTTCTACGTATTATACATAATCCATTTAATCTTGTCTTAATATTACGGTTTTTTTTGTGATATATGACTATGATTACTTGAAGAATATTACTTAATTTAATTTTAATAATTCTTTAAGATTGTATCCAATACTAGGACCGGTGATGGTTAAACAATTATAATATTTCTACTTTTAAAAATAAGAAAATTGTAATTTATTTTAATTATTGGATCATTTAATGTCTACATTTAAGAAATTATAATATTTCTACAATTTTATTATTTTTTTACGTAATAAAGTTGTATATAGAATTTGATTTTTAATATAATTAATTACATTTCCATAAATTATAATTTCATTTTTTAGTTATAATATTTAATATAAAAATTATAAATTTTTTAAATTTTTTAAAAATTCAAAAAAAAATTGAATAAATGAAACTTTTTAATCTTAAATTTTGAAATTTGAATGTTGATATTGTATCAATTAAATATATGCCACATATTACGTAACTTAAAATTTTTGAATCAAAATTTCAAATTTAAGTCATGATGGTTCTAAATGTGGCATATTCCATACTTGTATATTTTGGTAAGTAATAAAAGTAGTATTTATAATTTCAATTTTATTATAATTAACTACCTTTCCATAAATAATATTTACGGTTTTTTGTTTGATTTTAATATTTAATATGAAAATTCTAAATTGTTTGAATTTTTTAAATATCCGAACAATTTCAATAAATTAAACGTTTCAAACTTAAAATTTGAATTTTTTAAAGTTTAATGTTTTAAAACTTTAATTATTCAAATACATGCCACATATTACGTAATTTAAAATTTTTGTATCAAAAATTTCAAATTTAAGTCATGATGCTTCTAAATGTGGCATATTCCAGACTTGTATATTTTGGTAAGTAATAAAAGTTGAATCTATAATTTCAATTTTATTATAATTAATTACCTTTCCATAAATAATATTT
Source organism: Ambrosia trifida (assembly GCA_028751855.1). Taxonomy (NCBI): domain Eukaryota; kingdom Viridiplantae; phylum Streptophyta; class Magnoliopsida; order Asterales; family Asteraceae; genus Ambrosia; species Ambrosia trifida. The sequence goes on from CM054123.1 coordinate 140,848,490, forward strand.
ACGGTTTTTTTGTTTGGTTTAAATATTTAATATGAAAATTCTAAATTGTTTGACTTTTTCAAATATCTGAAAATTTTCAATAAATTAAACGTTTCAAACTTAAAATTTGAATTTTTAAAAGTTTAATATTTTAGAACTTTAATTATTCAAAACTTTTAATATATTTGTACTTAAGAAAATTTTGTTCGTAATTTACATTTTAATAAAATTTTTTACAGTTCCGTATTTAATGATCTGGTTTTTTATTTATAATATTTTGTATATAAATTAATATAAAACTTTTAAAATTTTTTGAATTCTTGAAATTTCAAACTCATAATTTCTACACTTTAATACTTCAATTTTTTTGAATTTTTGGAGGTAATTGATTTGTGATTAAATTTTCATTTTTTTAAAAATTAATTACATTTGCATATTTAATCAATCCCATTTAACTATAAATATTCAAAACACATTACTCATTTTACTAATTCTTTTTTACTTACATTTCGTTAGAACTTACTTCATATTCGTTCGTTGTTAACTTTGAAGATCATACAAAGCAAGTGTTAGACTTTAGGTTTCAACGATTAATATTTGGGTAAGTTTTTTACAATCATGTTTTATACGTTTGCAACATATATTATGCAATTAAATTCCTATTAATTTTATTATTATTATTATTATATTTGTCTTTATTTTTGAATTTTTGAAAGTTTCAAACTTAAAATTTGAATTTTTAAAAGTTTAATATTTTAAAACTTTAATTATTCAAATATATGCCACATATTACGTAATTTAAAATTTTTGTATCAAAAATTTCAAATTTAAGACATGATGGTTCTAAATGTGGCATATTCCAGACTTGTATATTTTGGTAAGTAATAAAAGCTGTATTTATAATTTCAATTTTATTATAATTAATTATCTTTCCATAAATAATATTTACGGTTTTTTGTTTGGTTTTAATATTTAATATGAAAATTCTAAATTGTTTGACTTTTTTAAATATCCGAACAATTTCAATAAATTAAACGTTTAAACTTAAAATTTGAATTTTTAAAAGTTTAATATTTTAGAACTTTAATTATTCAAAATTTTTAATATATTTGCACTTAAGTAATTTTTGTTCGTAATTCACATTTTAATAACATTTTTTACATTTCCGTATTTATTGATCCGGATTTTTATTTATAATATTTAGTATATAAATTAATATAAAACTTTTAAAAATTTTCGAATTCTTGAAATTTCAAACTCATAATTTCTACACTTTAATATTTCAATTTTTTTGAATTTTTGGAGGTAATTGATTTGTGATTAAATTTTCAATTTTTTTTTTAAAATTTATTACATTTCCATATTTAATCAATCCCATTTAACTATAAATATTCAAAACACATTACTCATTTTACTAATTCTTTTTCTACTTACATTTCGTTAGAACTTACTTCATATTCATTCGTTGTTAACTTTGAAGATCATACAAAGCAAGTGTTAGACTTTAGGTTTCTTTCATTAATGTTTGGGTAAGTTTTTTACAATCATGTTTTATACGTTTGCACCATATATTATGCAATTAAATTCCTTTTAATTTTATTATTATTATTATATCTGTCTTTATTTTTTTTGATACATTGTTATTTTTGTTTAAATATAGATTTTAAACAGTTATGTTATACTTTTTTATATGACACACAATCTTTTACATTCACTTTCTACTATTATCGTCACTAGAATCAATGTCACAATTACCAAATAATAATTTTAGCTTACCATTATCTATAATCTTAAGGATAATGGTACTTCTAATGGCATGAAACATTTAAAATTAGTGTTTTCTCCTAATTATCGGATTTCAAATTACCTTCTTTCAGATACTGAACATATCTGCATTTTTCATGCTTAAAACCTTAACCATATATAGGACCAATTAGTAGTTGAATTAGGTAAGCTAAATGGAGGAAATTTTTTTACTCAAACTTTTTGGAAACGATGTGATTTTAATGTAAATAGCTGAATTCATGTAACACTTTATTTTTTACTCAAGTAACTTAACAATTTTTATCTACTGCGTCTTATTGTTAATTAATATCAGTATGTAAATTCATGTAACACTTTATTTTAAACTTTATACTATGATCATCACTAATGTAACACCCCAACCGATGGCGGAAACATCGAGGTGTCACGTATGAATGATTATTCGGTAGCTCATGGTAATACATATGTTTAAATAATCATTTATTCCATTACAATATTGAGTTACATTATGGTCTTGAATGGAATCTAATACGTCAAACAAACAACAAAACTTCAAATAACTCCTCATGCTAGCTCTAGACTTCAAGCATCAATATTTCCTATTGAGTTTGGAAAAATAGGGGGGGGGGGTCAACTAGAAGTTGGTGAGAATACATAAGCCACGTCAAGAAAATAGTTTAAGTATAAAAGTTTAGCAATTCATATGTCTATCGTAAGTTTAAGTCTACATGAATAAACATGAAATGTTGAATCGACATAATCAAACCTCCGACTAGTTTAGGTCCATCCCGTCATCCACGGTTCACCTTAATAATATGTTGGAACGATAACAATCACCCGCGCTCCCCATAAAAGATGGTCAACGAATCTAGGTGAGATTATCAATCCAATAGATCTATTATTGAGTATCGCCGGCTTGGCCATAGCTAATGATTATGTATTGTTGAAACTTGTTGAAACTGTTGTTGTTGTCTAAATAATGAGGCATTAAAGTTTACAACTAGACATGTATGTAGAATTGCTTAAGTATAATGTTGCAAGTATAAAGAATTGCATAAACATGGTTACGTAAACTCACCTTAGCAAAGTATTAAATCTCGAGAAATAGAATATGTGTAGCCCCAAAGTTGCCAATTACAAGAGCTTATAATCAAAGCTTCAATTGTAGAAGTAATAGACTATAGAAGAAAGGTATGAGGGAAAGTTTAATCGGATTGAAACAATCGATTTAGAGGTGCAAGTATAATGGGTCATAGGTGGGTTTTTATACTAGTTTTGGATTCAATTAGCCATTAAAATTGGTCAACACCATAAAGTAAGGTTTTATGATGAATTGACTATTTGACTAAGACTTTGACTGTTTGACTAAGACTTTGACTAATCAATTTAAGTAATGTGTTAAGTTTATTTTTCTTCTGAAATACTACACAAGATGATAGTTGGCTCAGTTGGTTGTCACTGTGTGTTGGTTGGCTGTGGACGCGGGTTCGAGTCCCGGTCCACACAAATCTTTTTTTTTTTTTGGCAATTATTTCCCTAAAACTATATTATTCTAAATTCATAATATGATTATATAAGCCCGAAAGTGACTCGAAATATTTTTAAAACGTACAAAAGTGTTGAGATACAAATAATTATTAGTTTAAGGTATTTAAAACATATATTGTTTAAAACAATACATTCTTTTTATCAACAAAAAAAATTAGGGGAAATTCGCGATGTTACAGTCTCCCCTACTTTTAGGAACTTCGTCCCGAAGTTTATTTAAAAACACAGGTTTGAGGTTGATTAGGTAGAAATTAAGGCAGCTGTGGTTTGGGTTAAGGCACGACATGAATTTATAGGTAATAGAATAATTTGTTTCGAATAATTTGGATAAGAGGTTTGAGATGTGAGTTTTAAGGATTGGATTAGGTTCGTCTGAAGTAGCAAGAAGCATAAGAATCTAGCAAAATACTAAACTTATGTTTTAGGAATCTTATAAGAAATGCATGAATTGATTGGCTATATGAAAACCAAATGAACTACTAAAACCTTATTAGAATTTCACATTACCTAACGTACTTGTAAATTCATGATTACGTTCCGGACCGCAATCACCAATTTACCTTATATTAGGGTTTTGTGTCCTTCTATGACTCTAAACACACATGTAAGTAATGCAAAATAACCTTGTGATTGAATCGTTTACAATGTATCCAAAAATGAGTCCAACTGTTGAGTAGGAAAAAGACTTCTACCAGTCAGTGAGTAAGAACCTCTACCGATTGTTGAGCAGGTGCGATAGCCTCTACCAGTCGTTGAGCAGGTTATAGGGCCTCTACCGACTGTTGAGCAGGCATGATGACCTCTACCAATCGTTGAGTAGGTTATTTGGTACTCAACTAACTGTTGAGCAAGTACTTCATCCTCTACCAGTTGTTTGATTAAGTGTACCAATTATTTCACACATAAATTGCAAATTGATAATATGTACATATAAACAATCAAGTATCAAGCATAGCATGCGAGTTGTAATAGTGTTGTCCTAGACAAGGTTAATGACTCTAGGTGTGTCTATAACAAATAGTTTATATTCCATGATTTCTAGTATCAAATGTTTAAATATAGTAGATAATCGAATCCTCGTGTATAACTAAGGATTAAGTTTGATGCAACACACAACCAAGTTTCAATAGTTTGGTTATCATTGGTAACTAGTTCATGTTTGAGAAGGTGAAGGATATGAATTTAGTTCTTGAGAGGATGATGAAAAATCTTGAAGCAGAATCAAGGTTGTGAGAGATAGTGAATGTGAAGATAGTTGATAAAGAGTTTATTTTATAGTAAGGAGATTATGTAGCGGTGTAAATTTTGGGGTTTGGATCAAAGGTTATAATCAAGTGTATAAGAAAACATGATTGTGGTATAAGCCAAATATTGTAAAAATTTGAACAAGTTGAAAATGAGTGAGTGTCGATGGAGAATCTAGAGACTAGATATTATTCCTATGAAAAAAAAAATTATTTTCAAAATTGGTTTTGTACATAAAGCAAAAGTTGTTAAATAGTACAAGCTAAGTAGGCTTTGATTAAAATATTCCCTTTAGTTGGAGATTTCAAACATGACATTAGGTTTTGAAGATCAAGGTTCTATTAGTGATTTTTAATAGTTTAAAGCATTATATAGAAAATCGTTTGTTACGTCAATAAATAAACAATTGAATTTAAGTTCGAGGACATCTTTTGACAAAAAAAAATGTACTTTGTAAAGTTACTAGGTAATGAAAATACAACAAGATTTAGAAATCTTTAGTTTGTGCTAAGGTATGAGGTTATAGTTTTTTTTTTTAAAAAAAATAAGTAAGATGTGGAGAAATGAAATAATATGATTTGGGTAGGGTGTTGAATATTTAAAAAGTGGCTAAGATGGTAAGGTGAAGTGTGATTGTGAAATCCATAGATGGTTATGAAATGAGATTGATTTAAGCTGTAAAATTTTGAGATTTTAGAGCTTAGTTTAAGGAAAGTGAGTGTAATCATTTATTTATTAATTAAAACGAATAAACGAAAAGGTTGACTTATCAAAACTTCTAGATTCTAATAACATAGTGAAGACATGCTTTAGCCTATAAGTGAACACTCATCCCGAGAATTCCCAGGTAGGCATCCGGGTCTTTCGTCTGATTGGGATTTATGTGCAATGCCAGTCGTAGACAGAAAACTCAGAATACAGGCGTTCACCCTTCCAGATTGCACGTGTTCGTTATTAAAATCTAGAACTTCGACGAGATCTTCAAGGTGGTTCAGGCTAAACCTGAGGATTTGTCCTATTAGTCTAAGAGTAGATCTTGTGTTGGAGAGCACTCTTCTTGTAGGGACTAAAGTAAGGATAAGAAGTAGGATAGAGAATAGAAACAAGTAAGGTTGCAAGTAAAAGGAGCAAGTACTGATTATAATCCTATGGTTATAGACTAGATTATTTTTCTAATAACCTAATTCCCTATAACCATGGCTCTAATACCAATCTGTAACACCCCAACCGATGGCGGAAACATCGAGGTGTCACGTATGAATGATTGTTCAGTAGCTCATGGTAATACATATGTTTAAATAATCATTTATTCCATTACAATATTGAGTTACATTAAGGTCTTGAATGGAATCTAATACGTCAAACAAACAACGAAACTTCAAATAACTCCTCATGCTAGCTCTAGACTTCAAGCATCAATATTTCCTGTTGAGTTTGGAAAAATGGGGGGGGGGGGGGGTTAACTAGAAGTTGGTGAGAATACATAAGCCACGTCAAGCAAATAGTTTAAGTATAAAAGTTTAGCAATTAATATGTCTATCGTAAGTTTAAGTCTACATGAATAAACATGAAATGTTGAATCGGCATAATCAAACCTCCGACTAGTTTAGGTCCATCCCGTCATCCACGGTTTACCTTAATAATATGTTGGAACGATAACAATCACCCGCGCTCCCCGTAAAAGATGGTCAACGAATCTAGGTGGGATTGTCAATCCAATAGATCTATTATTGAGTATCGCCGGCTTGGCCATAGCTAATGATTATGTATTGTTGAAACTTGTTGAAACTGTTGTTGTTGTCTAAATCGTGAGGCATTAAAGTTTACAACTAGACATGTATGTAGAATTGCTTAAGTATAATGTTGCATGTATAAAGAATTGCATAAACATGGTTACGTAAACTCACCTTAGCAAAGTATTAAGTCTCGAGAAATAGAATATGTGTAGCCCCAAAGTTGCCAATTACAAGAGCTTATAATCAAAGCTTCAATTGTAGAAGTAATAGACTATAGAAGAAAGGTATGAGTGAAAGTTTAATCGGATTGAAACAATCGATTTAGAGGTGCAAGTATAATGGGTCATAGGTTGGTTTTTATACTAGTTTTGGATTCAATTAACCATTAAAATTGGTCAACACCAAAAAGTAAGGTTTTATTATGAATTGACTATTTGACTAAGACTTTGACTGTTTGACTAAGACTTTGACTAATCAATTTAAGTAATGTGTTAAGTTTATTTTCTTCTGAAATACTAGACAAGATGATAGTTGGCTCAGTTGGTTGTCACTGTGTGTTGGTTGGCTGTGGACGCGGGTTCGAGTCCCGGTCCACACAAATCTTTTTTTTTTTTTTTGGCAATTATTTCCCTAAAACTATATTATTCTAAATTCATAATATGATTATATAAGCCCGAAAGTGACTCGAAATATTTTTAAAACGTACAAAAGTGTCGAGATACAAATAATTATTAGTTTAAGGTATTTAAAACATATATTGTTTAAAACAATACATTCTTTTTATCAAAAAAATTAGGGGAAATTCGCGATGTTGCAACTAACAAGTATTGTCATTCTTATTGTTACATAGAAGACAACTTTTACTCTACAATGTCTCAATTACCAAAAAATACTTTTAACTTATCAGCATCTAAAGTTACCAGGAGTAACGGTACTTTTAATGGCAAGTAAGAATATATTTTATACTTGATCATACATTTATAAATTTACTTTTCTAATTAATCTTTTTTGTAAATAGATAGCAGCACTTATACACCTTTCTCAGTCATAACAAATGGTATGTGTATCTTAATATTATTTTTTAATCAATGTATGCGTTTATATACCTTAGCAACGTTTTTTTATTTGTGTAATCCTTAACCATATACGAAAATTTTGAAAAAGTTAACAGCAAGCAAATTAAAATTAAATTATGAGAATTCATATTTGCATTTTTCAAGCATATTAAATTAATCTGTATTAAATATCTTTATGAAACCAAACCATTATCACCCATAATATATATTAAACAATTGACCTATTTTTTTGCTTCCTTCCCTAATATTCTATTTTATATACAGTGTCTCATAATGCTTCTGACCGACGTAAACGTATGAATGCATATTTGGATCATATTGCTTCCGTGGAAAACAAATCACCATCAACATTGCAAGACCCATTTTTACCATCAGATGTCGTATTATCTTCATCCACCAACAAAGAAAACATTATTCCTGGTTCGTATATTAAATATGTACCTTTAACTTTTGAGATACAATTTATAATTTACATTAATTTTAAAATCTTATTTAATAAATCTGATAATATATTTTTTTAGGATCTAATATAGCTGCTGAAAATCGAAAGCGACGAAAGATATATATGGATAAAAAAGATCAAAGAAGTCCAAATAGGTTCAAATTCCGGGTCTAATTTATCATTAGTTAATACAGGTCAAAATCTTAATTTGTTTACCTAAAGCATCACTTATATGACATTTAATTTATACATTTATGTCTCTAAATGCACTTATTTTACCTTTTTAGTTAATACCTGTACAACACCTTTGTCAAACATTTCAAATGGTATGTCTTCATTTCACATTAATTTAATGACATGTGTTATATTTCATTGTTAAATATTAAATTTTATCTTTCAATTATACTAACCTTTGTAGTTTCTAATGATGCTGGTGTGAGCCGGAAACGGAGAAACGCCTATTTTGATAAGAAAAGTTACCAAAAAAACAATCTTCATTAAACGCTAAAGCCACGTTATTGTTACCTAATACATTACCACCTTCGTCATACAACAAAGACAATGCCATAGCATATCTTAATGTTACTCATGATATTATAGAAACATCAGGTGCTATTTGTACATATGTACAACATCACGACATAATGATGGTATTAATATATAAAGCAATTTATACTTTACTTTTTAGCTAAAATTACATTTTAAATTTTTATACTAATTTTTTTTCTTTCATTCTTATTATTGTTTTATAGATTCTTACGAGGGAAGAAAATATAGAAAACATATATTGGATGCTAAAAGGTGCAAGAGCATGCAAACAGGTAGATAGTTACATTCATCATTTTATTAGCATCATATGTGTTAACTTATTTTTTCTATCTATAAGAAAAAAGTTTTCATTCATTTGGATTTTTTAATACATAACATATAATAAAAAAAAATTTGTTAATTCTTTTTTTGAATTATAGTTTTATCGAACTCCTCTGTCAATCGTAATACTCAAAGGGTGGTTACTCCAATACCTATGGCTGATTTGTCCGAATGTTTAGAAGACAATGTTGAATCAAGTACTGATAACGTTATAAAAGGCATATCGAAAGGTACGGAACATTTATCAATACTGCTAAATTACTGTTTTATATTACTATTCCATTCATCATCGTGTTTATCATATATTAACCATTGTAGATTACTTGGACCATGGTGACCAAACAGTTGTTTGTCAAGAATGTTATGCTAATTATGGAAAAGTGAAGCTTCTAGAGGAAGTAAAAGCAACACTAAAACAAACTTTTATCTATGTTGTGCTTACGCCAAAGTTGAGCTTCCTGATTTTAAGCAACCTCCCGCTACTTATAAAGAACTTTTTAATGGTCGTAGATGCGAGGAGTAAATTTTTCCTCAAGAACATTAGACATTACAATTCAATGTTCCCATTCACATCTATGGGCGGCAAAATTGATTTTTCAATTAATAGAGGTAAAGGACCTTCCGTATTTAGAATAAGCGGTGAGAATTATCATTCGATGGGTAGTTTGTTACCGACAGATGGAGAAAAACCAAAATTCTGTCAGCTATACATATATGACACTGACAATGAAGTTTCCAATAGAATAAACATTATTGGGTACGTGTTATGTTTCTTATAACTTTACTTATACATCTTATTACAATATATGCATAAGTTTTTAATGTTTTTTTAGTTCATCAAGCAAACGTCCGGAATCTGATAAAATGCTTGAAGTTTAGATTATAAAACAGTTGAAAAGTATGCTGGATTCAACTAATTCGTTGGTAAAATCTTATAGAATGGCTAGGGATTGCTTTCATGCAAATCCTAATGTCAACTTAAAGCTCCAATTGAAGGGTAAGAGGCCCAAAGATGGCAGAACATTCAACTTACCAACTACTTCAGAAGTTGCTGCATTAATCGTTGGTGATATTGGTGATTAAGTTGAAAAGCGTGATATTATCGTACAAACCAAATCAGGCACCCTTCAACGAGTTAGTGAGTTACATCCTTCTTATCTTGCACTTCAATATCCATTGTTACTTCCATATGGTGATGATGGATATAGAGTGGACATTCTTCACAAAAATGTTCCGGATACATCAACACGTACAAGTGCAAAGAAAAATGAAACAACAAAGATTCCGCGTGAAAATTTAACAATGAGGGAATTTTTTGCTTATAGGCTTCAAGACAGGGTGAACAAATTCTCACTAATTCTAAATGCTAGGCGACTTTTTAAACAGTTTTTAGTCGATTCGTATACAATGATTGAAATGGAGAGATTATTTTACATACGTAACCAGCAAACTGTGTTTAGAAGTGAGACAGTTGAAACTCTAAACAATAAAAAACAACAAGGAAATACAGAAACATCACGTATTGGTCAACGTGTTATCCTCCCGTCTTCTTTTACAGGTGGTGCTCGGTGTATGATGCAAAATTATCTTGATACCATGGCAATTTGTAAGTGGTGTGGATATCCAAATTACTTTATAACAATAACATGTAATCCTAAATGGCCCGAAATCAGAAGGTATCTTCAGGACACCACTCTTAATACAGAGGACAGACCAGACATCTTATATAGGTTGTTTAAAATTTAACTTGATTGTCCCATTAAAGAAATCAGGGACAAAAAACTATTTAGAGAGGTTAAAGCAGGTAATTTACAAAAGTCGTCTCAATTTGTTAATTAATTTTCTACAGCTCTACATTTCAATTGGATTTTTTTATTAATAAATATTTAAATATGTAATAGTTTCGTTGTTCGAATATTATGTTCACATGTAGCAAACTAATTGTATTTAATTTTATGTGCAGTTGTTTACACGGTAGAGTTTCAAAAGCGCGGATTACCTCATGCACATATTTGTTTATTTATGAAAGCTGCATATAAACTCCCTACCGTTGACTATATCGATAAATTTATATCCACGGAAATTCCAGATAAGAATGAAGATCCAGAATTGTATATGTTTGTACGTGATTTTATGATTCATGGTCCTTGTGGTCATTATAACTTGAACTGTCCTTGCATGGTCGACAAAAAAATGTTCTAAAAACTTTCCTAGGACATTTCAAAACGAAACATGCATTGATTCTGATGGTTATCCTGTCTACAGAAGGAGAGATAATGGTTACTTCGTTGAAAAGTCTGGTGTAGAGCTTGATAACAGATATGTTGTTCCATATAAGAAAACTCTGCTTAAAAGATATCAAACATATATCAATGTCGAGTGGTGTAATCAAGCTGGATCTATAAAGTATTTATTTAAATATATTAACAAAGGTCCAGATAGAATTACTCTAAATGTTGTACAGAGCAATAAAGTAGATGGTCAAGAGGAGGAAGTAGACGAAATAAAGTACATTGTCTTCATCCATAAGATCAAAAAGTAAAATAGTTTTGAACGTCGCTTCGAGTGGTATTTCTTCATTACTATTAACAGGCGGTAGGACTGCGCACCCAAGGTTTTCAATTCCAATCAACCTAACGGAGGATTCTTTGTGCTACATAACACCAGATAGTGACGTAGCCCAATTGCTAAAAAAACAGATTTGGTTATTTGGGATGAAGCACCCATGGTTCATAAACATGCATTTGAAGCATTAGATCAAACTTTAAAAGACGTCTTTGGTGGTGATAATGATAACAATTCAGAAGTCCTATTTGGTGGAAAGGTAATTGTTTTTGGAGGTGATTTCAGACAAATTCTACCGGTTGTTCTGAACGGAAGTAGACATGATATCGTTAATGCCTCATTAATTAGTTCTTCATACATTTGGCATGAATGCAAAGTCCTTAAGTTAACAAAAAATATGAGGTTAAGTTCTGGGAACACTACAACCGAGATTGAGCAAACAAAGAATTTTGCAAACTGGCTTTTGGATCTAGGTGAAGGCATGGTTGGATCTGAATATGAGGATCAATATATCATTGATATACCTGATGACTTACTTATTACTCAATTGTTGGATCCTGTTTCTGATTTGATATCGTTTGTTTATCCATCAATTTTAGGGAATTTTAGTATTCTAGGTTTTTTCCAAGAACGAGCAATTTCGGCACCAAAGAATGAAGTTGTTGAAGATATTAATGATCGGTTGCTTTCTTTGTTTCCTTGTGAGGAAATGGAATATCTAAGTTCAGATAGTGTTTGTCAATCAGAAAATATTAATGAAGAAATCGATGAAAGTTTATATTCACCTGATGTTCTTAATGGCCTTAAGTTTTCGGGAATTCCAAACCACAAATTGATTTTGAAAGTTGGCGTTCTAGTCATGTTACTCAGAAACATCGATCAAAAAAGTGGTTTGTGTAATGGAACAAGACTACAAGTTGTTCAAATGGGACAGCGTGTTATAGAAGCCAAAATAATTTCAGGCAGTAACATTGGAATGAGGACATTTATTCCCAGAATTAGTCTGACACCGTCTGATAAGAAGATTCCTTTCAAATTTAAAAGAAGACAGTTTCCCCTTGCTGTGTCTTTCGCTATGAAAATAAACAAGAGTCAAGGACAGTCGTTATCTAGAGTTGGGTTATATTTGAAAGATCCGGTTTTCACACATGGACAATTGTATGTTGCATTATCAAGAGTCAAAAGTAGGAATGGATTGAAGATATTAATATTAGACAAGGACGGTAGCGTGATGAAGCGTACGTTAAATGTTGTTTACAAAGAGATTTTTGGACAGCTATGACAAATTTTTGTAAGTCTCATTTTAATGGTGTTCTTTTTTTTTCTCCTAAAAGTTTTAGTATTATGCTAATGTTACATTATAAAGATTTGTTAATATATCTACTATATTTAGCATTAAATGCTTTTTTTAAGTGTTAATTTTACAATTTAGTTATGTTTTTTTTAAAGTCGGTTGACCAAATATATATAACAACTTAGCTGCTTCATTACAATTATATTAGTTTTGTCCACCTAAGTTTAGTGACCGATCTTATTTACTAAAATTAACTTTAAGACATATATTTTTTTTAAATGATTGCCGAAAATATATATTTCTATTTAATAAAAAAATTAACAATTACATTATGTACCTAACCTGTATATAATTAATCGATTATCACATTCAATATTTCATTCACACAATAATTTGAAGCCTTCAAAACAGGTTTCTACATCTCATGTTTGTATGTTTGTTTTTATATCTTATTGTTTACATCTTGAGTTTATGTGTAATAATTTTTGTTATAGGTTCTCATTGATATTAGAATCTCTCAAATGTTAGCTAACGCCACAGTTCTTCATGAAGTTACTTACTGTGAACTATGCGATGTTAACTGTCTTGACCAAGCTCAATATGTTGAACATTGCAATGGCAAAAAGCATCGTTCAAAGGTAATATTTATATAAGCTATATACCTATATCTACGTAAAATTAAATAACTTATTTGTTAATATGTTTTTTATAGGTTGGTCATGCTCTTGGTCAACATGTTGTCTACTGCGGTGTTTGTAACTTTCAATGCACAAGCTAGGTTAACTTGAATGCGCATATTGATGGAAAAAAGCACATGAAGGTGTTAAAGGCTCATAGGTTTTTTAATTATATGGGATAATTAATGGTTTTTGTTCGTAATGTCGTCACTTTGTTATTTCGCATTTCGTTGATTCATACTATTTTCTACTATTTTTCATCTTTAATATCATCATTTTGTCTACTGTCTTGAATATGTTTGCTATTATGTTTTGTAACAACCGGCAAAATTAAGGTAATTCCGTACTAATTAATTATACGCGATTAACGTAATTAAACGTAATTATGTGTTGATTATTTAACTGAGGCCTTAGAAAGATAGCAATTCCCAAATAATGCATAGGAATGCATAAGTTTAATGACAAAACATGATAGGATCATGCGCAAGCAAATCTATCCGGTATGGACACTGGCAATTACCCGGTAAAAAAAATTAAATAAGCGAAACGAACCCCGGACACCCGGAATATATAATAAATGATAAATTCACAAAATATAATGAGTTTTGGAAACCCAAAGCCATACGTGAAAACTTATTGTACAAATCTCCCGGTAACGAATAAAGTGCGCGTACCGCACTCGATACGCGCGTAACACGTAATTTCACCCGGCAAAAGCCAAAATAATTTATCAGTAATTAAACTGGACTATATTTAAGGAATATTAAGGGTATTTAATATTCGGGTGACACGCGATTAAAAACCCAAGAATACCCGGACGGTACCCGCACAAGATTAACTTAACTAATGGTGGGTATTATTTAGCAAAGTGGACCCCACCAATACCCCCTTGGGGCCGGCCTATGGCCCTCCAAATGATTAATATCCTTGTTAATCTTATTAAGCCACTAGAATTAATATTAATCATGAGATTGGCATGATCAAGCATTGGACAATAAAAATTCACCAAATCCTCTCCACTCTCTCTCTCAAAACTCACGGCCAAGACACCCTCTTAATCTTCCAAAGATTTTATTTATGATCTTACATAATCCCTTGCAATCTCCCATAATCCAAGACAAAGATATTGAGTGATCTTTGAAAGATTTGAAAGAGAGTGTTATAAGCCACTTGAGAAGATACTTGAAACAAAAATCCCAAAAACCTTCTTCTTCTTCTTCTTCTTCTTCTTCTTCTTCTTCTTCTTCTTCTTCTTCTTCTTCTTCTTCTTCTTCTTCTTCTTCTTCTTCTTCTTCTTCTTCTTCTTCTTCTTCTTCTTCTTCTTCTTCTTCTTCTTCTTCTTCTTCTTCTTCTTCTTCTTCTTCTTCTTCTTCTTCTTCTTCTTCTTCTTCTTCTTCTTCTTCTTCTTCTTCTTCTTCTTCTTCTTCTTCTTCTTCTTCTTCTTCTTCTTCTTCTTCTTCTTTCTTCTTCTTCTTCTT
>CM054123.1:140863263-140956291 GCA_028751855.1 Ambrosia trifida
AGCTCCCTCATACAAGCCAGTCGTCCAAAAGAAAAGAAGTTTGGCCCCAGCCAGGAGCCAGGCTGCTTGTCAGGAGGTGGAGAAGCTGGTCAAGGCAGATATTCTCAGAGAGGTTCAGTATCACTCTTGGGTAGCGAACCCGGTCATGGTTGCCAAACAGGATGGATCTTGGAGGATGTGTGTTGATTTCAAGGATCTCAACAAAGCTTGCCCCAAAGATTGCTATCCCTTGCCCGAGATCGATTGGAAGGTAGACTCCCTTACCGGCTTCCAATACAAGTGCTTCTTAGATTCCTACAAGGGGTATCACCAAATTCAAATGAAGCAAGAAGATGAGGAGAAGACGGCCTTCCACACCGATAAGGGGATCTTTTGCTACAAAAAGATGCCCTTTGGTTTGAAGAACGCAGGTGCTACCTACCAGCGGTTAGTGGATCAGGCTTTCTCAAAGCAAATAGGAAGGAATATGGAAGCTTATGTAGATGACCTTGCCATCAAAAGCAAATCAGGGGAGGCAATGATCCAAGACATCCGAGAAACATTTGACAACCTTCGAAGAATAAACATGAAGCTTAATCCTGTTAAGTGCTCCTTTGGGTTCGAGGAGGGGAAGGTTTTAGGCCATATTGTTGGAAAGCAAAGCATCAAGGCTAACCCGAGCAAGGTCCAAGCCGTCCTTGATATGAAGTCTCCCGCCACAAAGAAGGAAGTGCAAAGCCTCAACGGTAAAATCGCTGCCTTAAAACGTTTCTTGCCTAAGTCTGCGGAAAAGTCCTTGCCATTCTTTAAAACACTAAAAAATTGTGTTGATAAGAAGGATTTTCGCTGGACAACTGAGGCAGAGGCTGCCTTCCTGGAACTCAAGAAACACATAGCTTCCATGCCCGAAGTGGCAGCCCCTGAGGAAGGGGAAGTAATAACAGTTTATTTGTCTGCAGGAATGGAAGCGGTAAGCTCAGTGCTCTTGGTAGATCGAGGTAAAGAGCAAGTCCCAGTCTACTTTGTCAGCAGGGCCCTCAAAGACGCTGAAATTAACTACACTCCCATAGAGAAGCTTGTGTTGGCACTCGTACACACTGCTAAGAGAGTAAGGCGGTACTTCCAAGCTCACCCAGTAAAGGTCATCACAGATCAACCCATACGATCCATCTTAGAAAAACCAGAGGATTCGGGAAGATTGGCAAAGTGGGCCATTGGTCTAGGGGAGCACGAGATAGAATACCTGCCAAGGAGAGCTTACAAGGGGCAAGTGTTCGCTGACTTTCTCGCTGAATTACCCATCCCGCAGGCAGAAGAAGAGATGAACGAGGTCGAAGAACAGCCTGACCTCAAAGGGAAATGGTGTCTTTTTACTGATGGAGCCTCAAGTGTAGAAGGTTCCGGGGCAGGTCTTGTCATCAAGGACCCCCACAGAACCGAATACACTTATGCCCTCCGTCTAGACTTCCCCTGCACTAACAATGTTGCTAAATATGAGGCCCTCCTGGCCGGGTTGAGATTGGCAAAAAGTATGAAGGTACAAGAACTGAAAGTCTTTGTTGATTCAAATCTGGTGGTCAAACAAGTAAATGGGGGATACACAGCCAAAGAGCCCTCAATGAATAGGTACAAAGACAAGGTCAAAGAGTTCATAAAGGAATTCAAAGACTTCACACTGGAACAGGTGTCAAGAACAAAGAACAAGCAGGCAGATGCCCTCAGCAAGCTAGCCTCCTTGACGTTTGCTCACCTAACCAAGAAGGTCCTAGTCGAGGTGCTGAAAGAACCATCCATCGATGACAAAGAAGTACAAGATGTCGTCACCGAAACAGACTCCACATGGATGACACCCATCATGTCCTACTTGAAGGAAGGGAAGCTACCAGAAAACGAACAAGAAGCTAAGCGATTGGTCATGAAGGCAAGACAATATGTAATCGAAGATGACAAGCTCTACAAGAAGGGATACTTGGCACCCCTACTAAGGTGTGTAGGTCCCAATCAAAGCAACTACCTCATCAGGGAGGTACATGAAGGTATATGTGGCATGCATGCTGGACCTCGCTCTGTGGTATCAAAGCTCATGAACTTGGGCTATTACTGGCCTACCATGCACAAGGATGCCTTTGAGACTATCCGAAAATGTGAAGCTTGTCAACTACAAACACCGGTGAAGACCAACCCCAAGCATGATCTTGTTCCCATCATCTCGGCATGGCCCTTCTACAAATGGGGAATGGACATTGTGGGTCCCTTCCCACAAGCTCCCGGAAGATTAAAGTTTCTCCTTGTAGCCGTCGACTATTTCACTAAGTGGCCGGAAGTCAGGCCATTAGCTACCATCTCGGGGAAACAAGTGATAACCTTCGTGTGGGAACAAATAGTCTGCCGATATGGGTTACCAGGGGAGATGGTGACAGACAATGGGAAGCAATTTGCCAACAAACCCTTCAGCAGCTGGTGCTCCGAGCTAGGAATCAAGCAAGTCTTCAGCTCAGTAGCCTACCCCCAGTCCAACGGACAAGTTGAACGTATGAACAGAAGCATTGTTGAAGGTATTAAAGCAAGGCTAGGAAGATGTGGTAAGAAATGGGTGGATGAACTCCCGAGTGTCCTTTGGGCTATAAGAACCATGGAGAAAACAAGCCACCGAAGAACACCGTATAGCCTTGTATTCGGAAGCGAAGCTGTCATACCAGCCGAGATAGGGGTAAGCTCAGGAAGAATTGCTCGACAAGACGCTCAACACAACCAAAAGGAGGTCCTACTCAACCTGGACCTCCTCGAAGAATCAAGGGACCAAGCCTCCATCAGGGAGGCCAGGTACAAAAAGAAGCATGAAGCCTACTACAACACAAGGGTGCGGAAAGAAGCCTTCAGGCCGGGGGACCTTGTGTTAAGATGCAACGAAGCCAGCAGGCAGCAAGACGTAGGCAAGCTAGGTCCCCGATGGGAGGGGCCTTATGTTGTCAAAGAAGCACACAAAGGGGGATCCTACAAGCTAGCCGACACCAACGGCAAAATGATCCCAAGACATTGGAGTGATAAACACTTGAAACGTTTTTATGTTTAACTGTTGTAGCGCCTCTTTGTATTTCAAAAACAATGATTAATGAATGAACCATGTTTCAAATTATTAACTTGTCGCTTATCTTATCAAAGGGTGAGCCCCTCCTAACTAGGCTCCATGGGATCCGGCGCTATACCTACCCATGAAACGGGGATGAGCTCCCAGGCCACAACTGCTCAACAGGGAACAAGGCTAAGTAACCTTCCTGTATACAGGGTGAGTCCCTAATACAATCCACGACTCCATGGGACAAGTCCTTGGAAGGAATACCTAAACCCATGAAAGAGGGTGAGCTCCTCACACTAAGACAGCTCCCACATGTTCACAACATACAAGAACGAACATATCACTGAAAAATTATTCAAGAAAAGGTTTAAACATAAACAAACAAGCTGATAGGGTAAGCATTGCATCGGTTCCTTAGCTAAGTATCCTAAGTTGGGTGACTGCAGCATTCAACTCAAGGAGAAATGTTAAAGACATTGCAAACACTATAAACGACAAGTAACAGAGTCAAAGCAACAAAACGTTAAACATAGATAAAGCATCACCCCTAAAGGGGGAGCATTCCATTAAAAGATAAATATTAAACACCCCAAGGGCTGGGTACAGCATAGTTCGATTACAAAAGACATGCTAAAAACTTGAAAAAACTAAAACAAAGAGGAATCATGGAGTAGCTGGGTCTTCGGCTTCACGGGTGGCATCATCTTCACCAGGGGGAGCCAGGGCTCGGTTACCAACATCGTCATAAAGGCCCTCAGTGTCAAGACCGGCGAATGGATCATCTTTGCTGGAAGGAGGGATAGACTCAACCTCCAGAGCTTGCAGGGGGGAAGGACTCTCGAATACCTGCTCCAGATTGGGAACCTTGGAAGGGCCAGCAGGTTTTGCACGTTTGGAACTACCCTCCCCACCGTCGGCTCCCTCCAACATGATCATAAGAGGCCTTTTTGACACATAGGAGCCAAACACTTGATTGGCCACATCCTTTTTTAGGCCCTCCGGCTCCAAGTCTTGAAGGAAGGAGAGAGGCTGCTCAGAAGCCTTGGCAATAGCAGAGATATAGGGATAGGTGGCAAGCTCCATTGCCTTCACAGCATTCACAAACTCATCACCGGAAGAAGGCTTAAAGGATGGCAGCTCCTCAAGATCCTGACCCTCTTGAGCCGCTTTAAAACCGGCTTGAATTCCTCCATGGCGACCAAAAGATATGGCCTTTGCATAAATGTCCGCCAGAGGAGCATTAAACTCTTGAGAGTGCAGGAGGTTGGTAACGAAACGAGCTACCCCCTTGGAGATTAGCCACTCCTTCTCTTCGGTCAAGCGGTCCACCTGGACCCGGAGCTCTGTTCCCACCTTTTCCACAGAGGCCAGCTCCTGCTTGACTGCCTGCCGTGCCCGAGCCAACCCTTCCCTCTCTTCAGCAACTTTTGCTTTCTCATCATGAAGACCTTTGAACATTTTCTCAAACTTTTCTTTCTCTAAACCAAGCTGGGTCTTCGACACAGCCAATTCCTGAACCAAATCCTTCTCCCGAGCAGCAAGCTTGGTCAATTCCTCCCTCGCCTTAACCAACTCGGCCTCATGCTCTTCAAAAAACTCCTCCACTTGTTCTCTTCTTGCCATCAACTCCCCCCACCTGGCCATGCTATCAGGGAACAAAGACAGAAACTGCCCGAAGTGATAATACATCTTCTTCATCACATCCTTATCCATCCATTCCTTGTGAAGCTCTCTCTCAGCATCCGGGACACAATGGTCTATCAGATCACGGCAGACGGAAGCTTTCTTCAACAAATCAGTAGGTTTGATATCCCAATCCGGCACAAACACTCCTTCACCAGACTCCTGCTGGGCAGGAACATCAGCAACATCTTCAACAGTAGCTTTAGAGCTTTCACCTCCTTCGACTCGCAACAACTTCGGACTGGGACCTTTGACAACAATGTCCTTTGGCTTCTTGAACACAACATCGTCTTTCTTCGGGGAGGACAATGTAAGCTTGCCCTTTCCCGGGGGCAGGAGTGTACCCCAACGCAGAAGAAATTAGAGAAGTATCCTCATCTTCATCCCCAAGAACCAAGGGCACAGCAGAAGAGCCCCCCTGACTTGAGGAAGCAGTCTGGAGTCGCTTGCTGGAGCGACGGACAGTAACAGACTTCTCCCCAGAAGGCTCCACAACAGCAACAGACGATGTGATCACACTCGTATACTCTCCTTTGAAGCGAACATGCTCAGTCTTCACTACAACATTCTTACCCTCAGCAACATTCCGAACTTTAAATTTCACGTCAGTAATATCATCCAGAGCCAGGAAATCCAGAGTACTCATCTCTGCAAAAAGACAAAAAACGGTTAGATAACATAACAAGGATAAGGATACCAAGGAGGAAACAGGGAGACACCTACCCTTCCCACCATGATATATCACTGGGTCAGTCCCAGGATCATCCCAGTTAGCACTCAAGCCCACCATCACCGAAAAATCCTCAGGGAAGGTACGAAGACGAGTAGGAAAGCTACGCAACTTCTCCAACAACACTTGGTCAAGAGTATCAGGATCAGGTTCTTTCTCGTTTAGAGGAGCATCCGAAGACCTCCGAGGAGTTTTAAAAGGTAGAAAGTCAGAGTTTAAGAAAAAGAACTTGTCTTTCCAGGAAGAAACAAGTCCGATGACACTAGAAATGAGGGCCGGTTCACATTGAGTCTTCTCAATGGTAAACCAGTTCCCATTTTTAGCCAACCTAAAAAACCACCGGTACATGGCCAAGGAAGGCTCGTGACCATGGCAACGACACACTATCTCGAAATGCAAAATCCTAGCAACTCCAGACGGACACAACTGATCAAGGGAAAGTTGGTGATACTCTAGAACATTCAGAAAAAAGGTGGAAAAGGGATACCTAAGGTTACCCTGGTCAAACTGACGGGTATACACCGCCACCTTTCCAGAGGGAACGGAGGTCACAGGGGTTTTTCCCTTTGGAACAGAAGGGTTAAAAGACAAAGGAATTCCGATCTCAGTACAGAATCGCTCAACATCAGACTTCGATAAACGAGTAAACTGAGACGCGAGATCGGTTTTCGACATAATGAAAGACGAAGTATGAAAGAAGGGAGAAGTTACTTACCAGATTTATAGGAAAAAGAAGAGGATCGCCGGTTGGAGAACGATCGTGGGAGAGAAACGACGGTTTTCTAATTAGGGAATAAAGTGAAGAAGAAAGAGGGGTTATCTCTTTATAAGGGATTTAAAATTTGAATTTAATGGCATTGAACGGTTACCAAGGGAAACCATCATTCAGCTGTCCTAGGGGATGACGTCAGCCTAGCCCCTTGTCATGTCAACAGTCGTTTGGGACGGCTGATGGGACACGCGTCTGCTCCCTAGGGTGTAATGATGGATAGCCATATTAATTAAAAAATTAGACCATCATGACAAATGCAAGGCCAAAAGCTTGCACGAAATTTGATGAAGGAAGAAATAACAAACCAACGCTCCCATGAGGGAGCTCGGGGTTTAAAAAATTACCCGGCACCAACACAAGCTTGAGCAGCGTTACCACCGGGGAATATGACAATGTACAAGTCACAAGCACTTCTAACTTCTTTACAAATGCTTATGACTGGGGGGCTGATGACGTGTGTCCTAAAACGACAACGTTTAGACCTCTCATCAAAAAGATAAGCAAAATAAATTTGATTAAGAGGTTGCCTGACTTAGTGGAGCTGATATAAGGCAGCTTACCTGCCGTATGGAAGCCTCAGGGCAGAAAGCAAACAGTAGAATGTCTTGGAAATGCAAAAGGGGGATTTTGGCTTATTATCATGGCAAGGGACAAAACACCACACAGCTCCAAGCCTTGCATTGGAAATGATAAAAGCTGAAAACATCCTAAAAGGGAAAAGTCTCACTGCTGGGAACTAAAAGAGGGTCAAACACATCCAGGTATGGTAAGGAAGCTACCCTGAGGGAGCTCCTGGGCAGAATTCGACTGCCTATATAAGGAGGCCCTTGGGTAGACATTCCACACACACTTCTCTCTTTACTCTCATACTCTCTACTTCATTATTTTCCCAACTCCAAATGAATATGTACTTATTCTCACGCCGGAGTCCAAACGCAGGAGGCTCCCTCTTGCGTTAAGGCTAACGGTGTCTGCTACCTTTGTGCAGGTCTCTTCTAGGAACTTGAAGACCCCTAATCCTATAACCAAATCTAAACCTAAGCTTAAAACATTAATCTCAATCTAACATACCACTAACCTATAATCCTAAACATCTCCTAACCTAATACCGGTCATTTTCCTTGTTGTAGCAACAGTACCAGTAATGTATCACAATTTAAACAATACGTGCATATGTTTATGCGAGTATTGCATTTTTCTGTTTAAAATTGGTTTTGTATGTAATGATACTGACTCCAAAAATTTATAACAATGCATCAAACATTGCAAGGTTGTAATGCGTAAAAAAGGCATGCCCCAACCTTTTGTATAGTTCCTCAAACATTTTACGACAATAACTTCCCAATAATAAAAAACTATACGATGCAATAATAAAAAGACATCGTCACATGTTAGAGAATAAATATACGATTCAGTAAATAAAAACATTGTCATTATAATTTAAAATTAAAAAAAAAACATAATATTAATATGATTGTCCTTTTATTTAAAATAAAAACGTTATAACCATACACGAACATAAAAAACCAACTAGTGTGGTTCACATTTTATTTAATACTAGAAGGAAACCCGCGCGATGCGGCGGGAGTGACACTTTTTATTTCGGTACTTATTTCAAATTTATATAGTATTTGTTGTAGCATCATTGCGGTGGATATACGTCAAAAGCGTTACACATGTCTAGAAACTACAAAGATTTAACATTTAAATTGTAAAGTACTTTTAAGAAACATTTGATAAAATAAAGTTACACACGAAAGGAAAAATAGGTATTAATAAACAAAAAAGTTGAGAAAAATAAAAGCTAGTGAACTACTTGAATCATGAGATCAATTTAGTCAAACACGTTCCAAGTCTGCATGATCTCATCTATATTGTCTGCCCTCCATTCGTCATCAAGAACGATCACTGAAATTTCTTGTATATCTCCATGTTTGATTATTACATCTTTTGGTGAGGATGAGTTTCCTCCATTTTCTCCTATCTAAAGTGGCATCAAATATGTATTCTTTATCATTTTCATCAGAACTGTCTAGATCAATAACTTGACTCCATTTCCATTAAGGGAGCCTCTTTGATCTCTTCCTATTAATTACATGCATCTGATTCTTAAAATAAATTAGAAATATTTAATACACAAGTTAATAGAAGATGAAATAAATGTTGATATTACCTATTCACTAATTTCATGTTGAAGATCAGATTTGTAGGGACTAAACATTGCACCATAGCAAATAATCTCAACACTATTAGCACCATTATCCTGCAATAAAACATATACAATATACCACATAAAATAACAGCCATGTTAATATTAAAAAAAATAAACATTAATAAATGCAACCTTAGACGCTACTTTAGACGTTTGTATGGCAATTGGTTTATTTATCTCCGTATGTTTTTCATCTAAATGAATCTGCAAAACCAAGAAGTTAACACTTAAATGATTAAGATATGTATAAAAAGGTATAATTAGTAAAATGGGACTAATGAAAACCATAAACTAACAAATAACCAACATTAGAAGCTTCATCTTTTGAATTCAGTATCCATGCCTACGTATTTTAGCAAGTGAAATAGGTGTGCATTAGTATGTATTTATAGAATAAAATTTAGTAGGTTAGCACATGGTTTAATTTTCAAATTCATGATTTTCCCACTCCTTTAAATTATGAAATTTTGTTAAACTTTAGTAGGTTAGCACATGATTTAAATTTTGAAATTGATGATTTTCCCACCCCTTTAAATTAGGAAATTTTGTTTATCTTTGACTAAAGTGTAAAAAATTATTGTGTTTTCTGTGAATACCGAATTCAATGCATTTATCTTTTTTTTTTTTTTGAACTTTGTTAAAAAAAAACCCTTCAAATTAGGGAGTTTTGTTGTTATTAACATAGATGTTCATATCACATGGATATATAATATGCATCATGTGTTTTCTAGCAAATTGATGTAGCTGAGGTTTATAAAAGAAAGTTACCTACAATTAATATCTACAATGTATTTTTATATATTTTTTTTTCTAAACTTAATTATTTTAAAGTTCTATATACTTAGCTAATTATGTATATTTAAAGTTTAATGAGATTTCTTTTAGTTAGTTATATTTATGTGTATACCTATTAATATATGCATACATACCCATATACATATGCACATATTCCTAATGTTGATTATTTAAATAGGGTACTCCAATTAAAGCTATCAATAGCAAACGTGATAAAGCATTCTTAGAGCCCAGTCTTGTGTTACAGTTTTGTTACCGTGTGACAAATTATTTGTCTGTCAAAGCAAGGATGAACCATAATGTTTAACAACATTATCATATTTTAAGAATCACCAAAGCTGATATGTAGATTTCGAGTGCCCTGTTTGGTTTTTTAAATCGTTGCATTTGATTTATGTGAATTTTTCATTATTGGGCGGAAGAGTATTTAATACCAAATTCAATTTTACAAATTTGAGTTTTACTTGATCATGAAATGGTGTTATGACTCAACATCCATATTAACAATAAATCCATATTATATTTCATCTAGCTAGTATTTAAAACATAAAATGCAATAATCACTTGTACATAAGGCATTCTTTCTTGTACATTTCAATCCACACATCGGTATTGACTACGACAATTACCGACACGTCGACAAAAATGAGCCGGTCATCATGGCATATTTGAATGTTTTTAAAATATAACAGTTTTAAAGTTATGATAGAATTAAATAAAAGAAATTATAATTTTATAGGGAAGAGGAGGAAAATAATTACTAACTAAAAATTAGGGAACTAAAGTGTAAATAAGATAGGGTATTAAAATGTAAATAATGTATGAATAACTATTTTACCCTCATTTTAGAGTTGTTAGACCATGTGTAGTGGGGCTTTATAAATATAAAGCCCCTGAATGTGATTGGTCCACGTGGCTGCTGAGTCAACGTGGAGAGAGAAACTGAAAAAGGGGTGTAGTGGTGGGGCTTTATTTATAAAGCCCCTGATTGTGATTGGTTGATTTTTATATATATTTTTTTTAATCTTTTAATTCAAAATAATTAAAATAAAATGCAAATAAATATAAAAAAATTACAAATAATAATAAAAACACCCAAGTAAATATTAAAAACACACAACTGATATTAAAAAAAAATTACAACTAAAATTAAAAATAAAAGTTACACACTTCCTAAATTCCTAAATTACTTATTAATCCTAAATTACTTATTAATATTCCTAAATTACTTATTAATCCTAATTTTCTCCACTATGGAGAGTAGTTGTCCCATTCCCCGGGGAAGGTGATGCACTCGGGTGAGACGGAACGTGAGCTGTCCCGTCCATCAGATCTCGCATCTGAGGGGAAGTAGTAGTACTCACGAGGAGGGGTAGGTTGGTTATAGTAGTACTCCTCCTCCTCAATCTCCCTCAGGGCTTCCAAGTCCCCCTCAGTTGGGGAAGTCCCATGGTCTTGGGGGATGGGGGTAGTTTGCTGTTGGGGGATGGGGGTGGGGGTAGGGGTAGTCTGGTGTTGGGGGAGTGAAGCAGCCCAGGGGGTAGGGGGCGACAACGTTAGTCGCTCCATTTGTTGCTGGGCCATGACATAATCCATAGCCCAGACCAATTCCTCATCCGTCCAGTCATCATCGGCAGGAGGATGAGGAGGAAAGGTTGGTTGTGCAGCAGCAGCAGGAGGAAAGGTTGGTTGTGCAGCAGCAGCAGGAGGGGGATATAACCAATGTTGTGGAGGAGGAGGAGGAGGATAAATAGGAGGTTGTGGAGCAGTAGGAGGAGGAGATGAGGAGAATGGTAGTCTCCGGGGACGGCCCCGTCCCCTGGGATACCGGCGAGAGTACTGTCGGAGGTTAGAGGAGGATGAGCCTCCTGGTTGAAAACCAGACATATTATGGTTTGAGGAGGAGGATGAGGAATTGGAGGTGTGGTTGATAAATCTGATTTGGTTACCTATTATTATGTTTATTATTATTATTATTATTATTATTATTAAAAATAAAAAAAAAAAAGTTGACCTTTGACCTTGCCACATGGCAAGGTCTGATTGGATGGAAAAACAAGCATATGGCGTTATAAATATAAAGCCCAACCCTCAAATCAGCATATAGCGCCCCCCTGTAGCGGTGTGGGGGGCGCTATTTTTGAAAATAAAGCCCCAATGGAGCCCCACTACGGGTGGTCTTAATAAAAAAATAGTTCTTAACTTTTAGGTATGTTAAAATACTCTTCCCTCATGCATTATAATATAGTATAGATTAATTCAATGGTTCGAGCCGTGTTAAGGAAGGATTGTTATAAAAGGATTAGTGTTAAAAAAAAAAAAAAACTTATATTGGTTCACATATAAACTCTGTTCCAAAGTTTCATTAAAGAATTGTTATAAAAGGATTAATGAAACTCTAGAACATAATGATAACTAGTGTTGATTTAAGTGTAAATTCATAATATAATTTCAAACGCAAAACTAACATTAATTCCCATGCATGTGAAACAAATGATAGCTCAAACGAGAATTTTCGTTGAACTTTAGTCACAAATGAACGTGATAGTTTACCCAAACCATCTACCCCGTACAATACTCTATTTTTAATTTGAGAAAATTACGCAATTAATTCCTGTGGTTTGCCTTTAGTTTCACCTTTAGGTATTAAGGTTTAAAAGTTTCATGTTAAGGGTTTAAGTTTAGTTTTTGTAACATAATAGGGTATTAGCACTAACGGAGGTTAATGTTTAACTGAGTTTACCCTCACGTGACAAATGGTAAACCACAAGGACCAAATGTGAAACTTAAATGGGGCCCACCTAATACCCTATTATGTTACAATAACTAAACTTAAACTCTTAACATGAAACTTTTAAACCTTAATACCTAAAGGTGAAACTAAAGGCAAAGCACATGGACTAATTGCGTAATTTTCTCTAATCTAAAATAAAAAAATATTGATGTATGTAGTGGGGGTCGAACCCGGGTTGATGGCCGGGTCGATCCTAAAACCAAATGGATCAACCAACTGAGCCACTTGTGCATTTGGTTTATTATTGAACTAGGTTAGAAACCCGTGAAATTCACGGGTAAACAAAAAGTAAAATGAAAAGTGATAGAAGATGTAAATAAAATTATATAACTTTGTCGGATTTGGTTAATACTTTAAAACATATGAAACAAAATATAACATGGTATCTGACTTTTGTTTGGGCATAAAGAAAACAAAAGGTAAAACACATAATTCATTTCATCGATATATATACAAGTAATTGACATTAAACATTCAAACCACAACATTACAAATTCATTATCAATACAATACGTGAAAACGATATAAACCATGACTTTCAAAAATATTAGAATTAAACCAAGAAATTAGATATCATTAGTCATATTATATGCAAAACCTAGCTGTACAATCCAAAAGATTGGATTCCTCAAAACACATGGAGAAAAAATTAAGTACCAAAAGTAAGTATTTTAAGACTGGAAATGTCATTTGCTAATAGAGGAACATAACTTGAATCTAAAACTTCACACAAAATATGATAATTCAAGTATAAGATCTAAAATAACAGCTCAATGTACACATCTAATGAAACATTACACAGTATACCTTCCAAAATGTTATATTCTAATGAGCAGCGAACAAAAAATTAATGCAAACAAAAATACTTGTCCCCAGGGTAATCGATTAGATATACACATAGTTAAAATCTCCATTTGTTTTTTAGAAGTTACCTGGAAGTTATATACCTAAGAAATCTTATATGTTATAATAACCAAATTTTTGTATATAGATGATAGAAAGATACCTCCTTAGGTAAGCAAAGATACACACTTTTCAATTGCTCATAAAGACACAAATAGTAATAAGCCAACAGTTCAAATTTTGATAACATATGTTTGCCCAATAAATTGCTAAATTTTTAAGTACAAAAATAGAAGTGAAATGCTTGTTCTCTTGCTAAAGATTTTGCTGACCAAAATTTAGGTCTTTCAGCCCGCGTGAGATTTAAGCATGCGCCTCTGCTTCCACTCACCGTCGTCATCATGCCAAATATACCTCAAACCATGAAAACACAATCATATAAAACATATATTAAATTTAGCACCAACACACATATGGCCATTCAACAATTTGAAGATAAATTTAATACATACACATTGGCTTACATCAAGATATAGCAAGATACACAGGTGGTGATTACGACCCGTTAACATATGAAAGGTTTGATTCGGTTATTTGTTACCTCTGACCGGTCAAACAACCAATAAAATAGTCAACTACTTAACTAACAAAGAAACAAATCAAACAGGCCAATACTCAGAATATACCCAAAGCACTTTTTAAGATATCGAACCTTCTAATAACTTTAGTCAAAATATAACCTAAACTGACACATTTATGAGTACCGGATCAAAATCGACATCTCTAGCTTTCATATTCTAATGTTACAAATCTAATTAAAAGAGGTTATAGTGTTCTTTAATTAAAATACTTAAATTCGGAGGCCATGTAAAACTATCTACAAGCCTAATTAAAATACGACCTTTCACCTTATATGCACTAAACAACTCTTAATTGATCATAGAAAGATGAGGTGAGTGGCTTGAAAATTCTAATATTAAAATTTAACAAATAAACATCTAAACAATCATTACTTCAGACAACAACAAAATAAAAATTAAAAAGTCACAAAAAAACAAAGAACACTTTAATATCATATAATTAGCAATGAAATTTAGTATCATCTTGTGATGATATCATAGAAATGTGGCATCTAACATGTTTGGATACCGGCACCTTAAGCATCATGTTCCTATAAAGATCCTTATACATTTGTAAACCTAAAGACTATATAAAGATAAGTTGCTTATACTTTGACTCGAGTTATCATTTCTTGATGCTTTGCATCCCTTACCTAAACCCTCCAAAAAATGAATTAGTTTTCAATATCTCATATTCTATTCCACTACCCCCCCCCCCCCCCCCCCTCCTAACTACAACTAAATATTGCATTGCTATCTTTTTTTTTCAATTTTCCCACTTTCACTTTCACCACCTAACAGAAACAAAAGGGTTCAAATTAGATGCAAAACATTAACACACTATGCACAAGTAAAGTTATCTATCAATATATTATTAAAGCAACCAAACTATCCCTAAAAATAATAAAGAAATAAAACTAAGAGAGTGCATCTACAAAACTAAGTAAACTTCCGACAATAGTGAGAAACTACATTTATATAGTTTAAGTAAGAGAATGCATATCTACAAACTGAGCAACCAAACCATCCCATTTTGACAAGTTACCTAACCATTCAAAACGTCCGATGTCTGGGTAATTCAATATAATGCAATAAAAGTTGAATCAAAATGTCTAGAAATTAAGAGTTAATTGAAACTCTGGTAACTGGGGAGTGCATCTCTTTTGGTGTAAGAATGAAGGTGCCTCAAAGATATGCTGGTGATAGACCATACAATGTATACATAAAAACAGATATAATATATAGAAACCTAAAGAATGCATATAAAATAAAGTTATTATGCAAGTACAAACTTTTATTTTGATTAGTGTACTTGGTTTTAAAAAGCGCAAAGCGCACAAAAGCGACGAGGTCTAAAACCGAGGCGCAAAGCGCAAAGCGCAAAAGCGGTGGGCTTTTCGTACGCGAGGCGCAAGACGATTATATAATTTTTTTTATATATGCTATAGGTTTTTAACATTATTTACTCAAAATATAGATACAAATAAGGTATATATATGATTTAACTTGAATGTACAACCTTTTTAGCTACATGTATAACAATTTTAAGCACAAAAATAGCATGTGTACAAAAAGCGCGCTTTTAGTGCGCTTTTTTCGTGCGCTTTTTGCGCTTTTAGGGCGCTTTTTGCGCTTTTCTTGCGCTTTTTTCACACTGCTCGCCTAGGGTTACATAAGGCGCACGGGGTTGCGCCTAGGTGCGCTTTGCGCTTAAGCGCGCCTCAAGCGCGCTTTTTAAAACCAAGTTAGTGTATCAAAATGATAATGTGTATTAATTAAACCATTCGAAACAACTTCATATTACCTACACACTTTTCAATTTGAAAATAGACACAGATCACATCTAGATTAGTATAGAATGACATTAACTTTAGATGGCCCCAAAGTTTGAGCGGAATTAGTGAAAGAGTAGTTGTCTTAGATTATTAAATTGTAAAAAAAATGATTAGATATGGCATTTAGGCTTACCACGGAATGTAGTATTCTTTCCAAATGTTATGGTTGAATTGACTTCATTAGTATTAACACATCAGATATCAGTTCTTGAAGGCAATGATATTTCATATAACATCAGTATTCATCTAGATATAAAGTAAATTTGGAAGACCTTAATACATTCAAACTATAAGCACCATTAATCATGCTGAATACATATCAAATTCCAAACTCAAAAGTAACACAATATTTTTAGGTTCTTTGCTTATGTAAACTTGTGTGTAACACACTAACACTGATGTTGTATGTACTCGCTTTCTACCTTGACACAATGCAAAACAACCTTCTTAACAATTATCATCCCGAATGAGTCATGTATTTCTATTTTACAAGCCACGGTATCAATTTAAATCGTTCTTTTCGATACAAATGGTAAAGGGAAAGAACCTTACAATGAACTATCTATAAAATAAAATACCAAAAAACACCATCTTTAAAGTTTGAACAATTTGCTACATTCGTGATCATTGCTTGGATGTTTTAGTTAAACTTCTACCTTTGTGACAGAGACCAACACAAATATGAAACACCTCTTGGGGTTAGTCTTAGTCATGTTTAGAAAAGATAGATGGCTATTATGTATAACTCTAATCTAAACCAAATTAAGAATCTTTGACTATTATGTTTCCGGCGGCCACCTTCTTCTCCGGCAACTATTTACATGTTTTTTTTAATAAACCCGACTCTTGAGGCCCGTCATCCTCGGCATTATTTGGCCGCTCATGCCATTGCCGGCATAGGGGGCGGTGTACGCCGGCCCGGCATACACTTGCTGGCCCTATGCCGGATCCACACCGAATGGCCTAAACTCCATATCTTCACTAAATTACTACTTTGAACCTTCTACAAATTCGTATCTTCATAATTCCATAGTGTGGTCTGCACATAATACTTATACTTAAATTAACCATCACTTCTAAATAATCAAACCTCAAAATGACTATATTGCTTAGTAATCTCTGCTTCTTCAAAAAATGAAACATCAACAGATTTCACAAACTCCATTAAAGAACAATAAGATTGAAAATTTAAAATAGTAACAAAGGACATAAATTATACCTAACTAGTTTAAACTTGATACGAATCCACCAAATCCCAACCAAATACAATCCATCAAACACATTATGCAATATAAAACCATAAATTAAAAACTTAATCACAAAACATGAAGTTAATTTGTTACCGACAACATAGCACACATATGCATCGAGTTGCTTCTATTCGATTTTTCTCTGGTTTTTAGGTCTTCGAGCCGGTCCGGAATCAGTAAACAATAGTTTGTGAGAGAACAGAGATCGATAGTTTGGGTTCAAGAAACCATTTGCAGCCATGATTAGGGTTTGAATCAGACCAAAAAAAAGATGCAAGAATGGATTTGGCGAGTGAATGTAGAGAGAAAACTGGGAGAGTTAGTCGGACATGCAATTGAAGAGCATAACGGTGGGAGAGAGTATATGACAGAATGAATGCTTAGGGTTTACTCACATCTGCTTCTAAAATTGAAATGGGTATGGTTTGACCCGACCCGCCCACGTGTTTTAAACGAATGATTGTGAAATCTACGTGGAGATGAGTTGGAGTCAATGTGGAGACCCTAGAAAGATGACATGTGGAGCCCTAGCTACTCCTTTATTAGAAGAGGTAGATTTGAAGGATTAAACGGAACTGAACAAAAATTCCCCATAAGGACAAAAAGATAAGGAACTACTTCGCACTCTTCATAAGAATCTAGCAACTTCCCTAGCTTTACCATGGTCTTCTCAAATTAAAAAATATAAACAAGACATTAGGCGATGCAAGCAAATGGTTACTAGCAGAGACAGTAAAACGGGCAGGCCAAAGTGGGCTTGGTTGAAAACTAATAAATTTGAACAGTTGGGTAGACCACAAACTACATACCTCCTCCTTGTCCAGCCAGATGTCCATTAGTATAACAAACATTACATTGACTTCTTTTGATTTCTTATATGCACGTCTGGCCTGGAGACACAATCAAGAAAACTTCCAAAACAATTTGTCATTCTAAAATTTAGCAATAGGATTGACGTGACAAATAAATTACAGTTGCTTAAACAAAATTGTACGCTTTAAAGGACTTAGAAAGGATACATAGTCCATTATGTTAACTCCGCCACCACCGAAATAATCAAGCGTATTAAAAGATGAGACTGAGACCCTTCTGTTTTCGAATGGTGGAAAATGTATGAATTTAACCTGCATGATAATCGAGTATAATTATAAGTTAGCAATTAAACATTTAACAAACTCTGTGGAGTTAGACACCAAACTTCAGATTTAAGTGGATTATAGCTTATCAAGAATCATAACAAACAAGATTCAGTAAAGAAGGAAAAGTAGCCTAGCCTTAAAAATACCGTCTGATTGCAACTCCCCTTGAGCTAAAACTAAGGTGTTCTCTGAAAAATACACAGCTAGTTTCTTGTAAGTAATGTTAAGAAAAAACCATGTCATTGTATGTGTGGTATATTGTAACAGAGACAAACACAGACCGTTGAGAGATATTGTAAGCTAGAGAAAGTATAAGAAAACTAGTACATTTTTCAAGTATGTATTTGTTAATGATTACCAACCTCTAATTATGATATAGTTTCATTGCTAGGGTATCACAACGCGAGGTTGGATCTTTATTTAATATTATATATATTATTATTGCTTTATAAGTGTTTTGAAGGTTTGATGTGAAATGAACCGTTCGAAGGAACTGATGCTTTATATAGTGCAATTTATGCGTGATGTCCAAGTGTTGATTGAAGTTGATATTATTAAGATTCATACGATTTCATTCCACGTAGCTTTAGAGTCGACATATCATGATTCTTGTTGCCCAATATACTTGTTGCCCAATTCACTTTAACCTCATCCACTTAATTCAATAATGATGCATATTTGTTCTTATCAATTCATATGCCATTTTTAGTATGTTAGTAGTAATGATCTGTAGAAAATTTTTGTTTACTTATTATTATTATTATTATTTAATAAAGCTTTAATGTTTTAAATATATTAATTAGTTATAATAAAACTACTAATATTTTGTATTAAAAATCCGGGTATTACATAGGAGGCAAAGAACACTGATTAACTTTCTTGTCAACGGTGCTAAAGGAACAATCTTTATGGAGTCGGTGGATGCTTCATTGTTATATGAAGACCGGTGAAAGGGTTTTTGATCTACTTGATGGGTTTGTGGAGAGGATTGGTGAAGAAAATGTTGTTCAAGTTATTACCGACAATGGGAGCAACTTTAAGTTAGGAGGTTAGTTTTTTTTTTTAAATTTTATATATTTAATCAACTTTATAATTTAAAACACATACTTTTATTGTTTTCTTGTAGGTCAACTTAGCGAAAACATTTGTGTTGGACACCTTGTGCAGCGCACTGCTTGGATCTAATGCTAGAAGATATTGGTAAGATTGATGAGGTGAAAAAAATAATTGAAAAGGCTATTTACCTTGTTGGTTATATTCATAACCACACTATTGTGTTAAGCCTTATGAGAGAGTTTACAAAGAACACTGAGCTAACAAGGTGTGGAGTAACAAGGTTTGCAACAACTTTTCTTACCTTACAAAGCTTGCATAAACAAAATTCCGCACTTAGAAATATGTTTGCAAGTGACCAATGGATGAATAGTAAGTTTCCAAAAGAGCATAAAGGAATAAGAGCGAATGACATTGTTTTTACTCCTACTTTTTGGAACAATGTCCTTTTCACTCTGAAAATCATGGGTCCTCTTGTTCGAGTGCTTAGACTCGTAGACAATGAGAAAAAACCCGCAATGGGGTATATATATGAAGGTATGGAAAGAGCAAAAACTACAATTGCATCATCTTTGGGAGGAGAAGATAATGAGGATTACATTGTTGTTTCGGGAATTATTGACAAGAGGTGGAACTGCCAACTTCACCATCCCTTGCACGCAGCGGGTTACTACTTTAACCCAGAGTTTTATTGTTATAATGATGAAATTGAAAATGACAAAGGACTGTCTCTTGGATTGCATGAATGCATTAACAAGCTTGTCTCTAACAAGGACACGCAAGATAAGATCATGGCTGAGTTGATTCAGTGGGTGAACCAAAAGGGGTTTTTTGGTTTAGAAGTTGCGAAGCGACAACACGGTAAAATAGCACCTGGTAAGTTATTATATTTTTTACTTATTTATTTCTTTATTTTATTCTACAATGAATAATATTTCTTTCAATTTCATTATATGTAAGCTGAATGGTGGAAGTTGTACGGGATAGGCACTCCAAATTTGCAACAACTAGCTGTTAGGGTGCTAAGTTTAACATGCAGTTCATCCGGGTGTGAACGAAACTGGAGTACCTTTGAGCATGTAAGTATTCTTTAAAATCTATTTATGAAGTTTGATTCATCTTATCTTATATCTAATATTTATACAATTCTTTAACAGATCCATTCAAAGAAGCGGAATTGCCTAGAACACTAGAAATTGCATGATCTTGTGTATGTTAAATAGAACAAGATGCTTAAGAATAGACGTGATGCGGATGTAGCCTATGATCCCATATCACTGGATGAGATTGATGATAGCAATGAGTGGTTGACAGGGAAGATTGATGAAGATAGAGTTTTTGATGATGATGGAAACTTGACATGGGATGTTGTTGGAGAAGCAAGCGGGGCAGGGGAGCGTAGACAAATAAGATCTTCACAGCCGTCTACTTCTAGGCTGTCTACTACAAGGCCGTCTACTACAAGGCCGTCTACTTCTAGGCCATCTACTTCAAGGCCGTCTTCTTCAAGGACATTGATTGATGAAGACTCTGATGAAGACCAAGTGGATGCAGCTGGAAAAGGGAAGGCAATTGATTTCGATGACGACTCTGATTATTGATGGAACTTGGAAGACCTTTTGGATTTGAATTTTTATTATTTTTTACATTTTGAACTTTTTTTGGTTTTCAAGCATGAACATCTTGTTATTTTGATATTTTCGTGGTTTTTAATCTTGGTGCTACTTTATGATATTGATCTTTATTGATTAAATTTGTTATTTTTTTTGTGTTTTTGGCGTTTTTACCCTTTTTTAATTTGCGTTTTTTTCCTCAGGCCCACGCTTTATTTGCGCTTCTCGCCTAGGCGAGAGGCAGTGCAAAAGCGCCTTGAGTGCGCTTTCCGCCTTTGACAACTATGATCCGAACCCCTCTATAGGGTAGGGTTCAAATAGGAACCAAGCCTTAAGTAGGAACTATAGGAACCAATCTGAGCCATCCATCTTCAATGGCATGATTGTAAATAAGTAAAACTTTAATTAATTGTTATTTTAATAAAGGGGTATTAATGTCTTTTGTTCAATATCATTGTTATTAGTTAATTAATAAGAAAATCCTGTATATTTAGAAACAACAAATTAGTGTTTATGGTATACACAAACGTATGATTGAATATATACTAATAAAATTATATCTCGATATATATACAACAGTGTACATTGGTGTATATCAGTTTTTTTTGTTCATTCATCATCATCATCAAACACATATATACAACGGTGTACATCAGTTATACATTTGATGTATATCACTTTTTTTTCTTTTCATTCAACATCATCAACACAGATATACATTGGTGTATATTCGTTTTTTCATTCATCATCATCACCAACACAAAATATACATTGGTGTATATCAGTTTTTTTTTTGTTCATTGGTGTTGAATGGAAAGAAAAAAAAGTGATATACATATACAACGGTGTACATCAGTTATACATTGATGTATATCATTTTTTTCTTTTCATTCAACATCATCAACACAGATATATATTGGTGTATATTCGTTTTTTCATTCATCATCATCACCAACAAAAGATATACATTGGTGTATATTCATTTTTTCATTCGTCATCATTCAACATCATCAACACAGATATACATTTCATTTTTCCTAATGAATATACACCTGTGTATATTTAACGTAACATTTAGAACGTCATTTACCTACTATACTACACTTGTGTATAATAGTTAATAGATATGTTGTTATACACTGGTGTATAACAACTAATAAACTAACAACAAATCTTTTCATCGTTGTACAACCCAATAACTACATATAATACATCAGTGTATAACTATATCGTCATTCCAATACTGTACGTAAGTATGAATTCCAGAATACAAAACAAACTTTTTCAAAAGTCAAAAATAAAACGAAACTATACGGATCATCCGATACAAATCACAAAAAAATGTATGAGAAAACGAAATACAGTTAAAAAAAACAATACATAAATACCTTGATTTTCAACACTATTTAGTAACAAAGGTTGTGATGGTGTTTCATGATCTTCTATCACATGAGATTGTGATTCAATGGTTTCATGTATAGAATTATTATCCATAACTTGGAATTATCAATCGTAGGACGATTTTAGTTTCTTTTTAATTGCAAGTTTTTTTCAATCAAATTGAATTAAATCTTCTGATTGCTATGAACGTGATTTTTATGATTAAGGAATTAGAGATGATAATGGTTGAGAGATTTAAGAAAACCCAATCTCTAATTAAAACAACTGCCATATATAAAAAAGTCTTAATCAATTAAAAAGATAATATTTAATTGTCTAATTACACAAATACCCCTAGATCAAAATTATAAATGGATGACTCAGATTGGTTCCTAAGTTCCTAACTAGGGTATTGGTTCCTATTTGATCTTCCCCCCCCTCTCTCTCTCTCTCTATATATATATATATATATATATATATATATATATATATATTTTTTTTTTTTCTTCTTACAGCAAGATGTTTATATAAATTAGAAACCATTTCATGTAAACAATAGCACTTGCTATGTGTAATATATATATATATATATAAAGTATATTAATAAGAAAATTTTATGAGTTTCAATACACTTTAACGTTTGTAAGAACATAATATGGATTTTTAATAATAATAATAATAATAATAATAATAATAATAATAATAATAATAATAATAATAATAATAAAGAGAAAAACTTTAAGATTTTATAAAACTTACAAAGTATTATAACATAACAATAACCAAAACCAATAAACCAGAGCAAACCAAACCTCCAAGCCCAATTCCCCTGAGCCCAACACAAAACCCAGCACTCGGCCCAAGTCTCTATGCCCACCTCTGCGACCCGGATAACCCAACCCGACCCACTCCCTCAACCCACCGACGGTTTTCAAATCTTTGAGCGTGTAATTTTGATCTATTTTTGGAAATCAAATCATAACCAATTCAATTAAATCCACCGACACAATGATCCCGCCCAAAACCAACTCATTAATCACGCATTTCCAGTTTCAATCGAGCTAATTTTGGCTTTAAATGTGACCGACATCAATCATCAAAATAATGCATTCAATTCGTCGATTATAAGTACAATTAAGAGCATTCATAACCCATCCACCAATTTTCCACCATCAAATTACACTAAAAATCACTACTTCACCCCTAAATCTTCTCTTTCCATTCAGCAGAGCTTAGCAAATTGAGAAGGATTGAAGATTTTGCTAAGACTCTGAGCAACTCCATGTCTACCATGCCTCTCAGCAGTGACATGGAAAGGGAGGTTAGGGAATCACTTCTTGAACAGATCTTGGCAACCATGCCTTATAAAGCAAACAAAAAACAGTTTGCAGGCTGGACCACTCATGCTCTCAGAGAAGAACTCTTAAGAATTGAAGAGATGGCCAAGAATCCCCCAGCTAAGGTCTCTGCCCCTGATTTTAGTAAAGGCAGAGATCCAGCCAGAGCCTTGAAATTCAAAAGAATGAGACAAGAAATTGTGACTGCTGACTATGCGGAGATGAGGTCTGTTGCAAGGTGGTCTGAGCTGAGGTTGGTTGAAACATACAAGAAACTGGAAGAAAACAGGAAGAAAGACCCTAGCCTGCCCAGAAAACCTGTCTACTCTGATGAACCACTGATGAAGAGACCTCAACAGGCTTTTACATTAGACAGCCCACTTGATACTTCTGATCTATCAGCTGCTGCTAGAAGACAATTCAAGAAAAAGAAAGAAATGTCTGAAGAGGATCAGAAAAAGTTTGCTGATACTTATATAAAGGAGGGCCTCTCCAATCAAGTACACTTTTTCTTAGATCCCATTACTGAAAAGCTCAGAGAACTCATTGGGAGACCTCCATCTCCAAACTCATCAAGAATAAAGGTGCATCTCAGCAAATCCTCTGACTCAAAAATTCTAAAATGGAAGGTCAACAAAGACACCCATGAATTGACTTTGCTCAGGTCAGATGGAGAAGCTCAAAAGCTAAACATGGATGATGCATATAGCCTGTGTGCAGATGACCTCCAAACACTGCTGAACCTTGAGCTTGAAAGAGATGCAGAAGACCTCTACTCTTTGAACTTTGAGTTACAATTCAAAGGCTAAATCAGAGAAAGTCTGATGAGGAATAAAGATCAAGAATAAAGACTAGTTTTGGCATCATCTGTTCTAGGGGGAGATTGTTGGGTCTGCTGACCTGAAGAAGAACAGATGATTGAAAAGCCAAAATATACTAACAGTTGATCCACATAAATAAACAGTCTTTACAACATACTCTTCCTAAAAGACTGTTGACCCTAACAACTGTTCCACCCAAACAACTGCTATGACAACTGCTGCTACAAAGGACTGCTGGATAATAACTGATAGAGAACAACTGCTGACCAAAGGTCTGATAAAGAACAACTGCTGATCAAGTACTGAAGACTAAAGGTCTGTTGTAGCCAACAGCACTTAGGCTCCAACAGATGATACAAGACCATCAGAGTTTTCCTCAACAGTAGTTTACCTTACAGAGTTTTGTAATTTAACAGTAGTTTGTATAGGGCTGATGTTTTATGTTGTTATTCTGTTAGAGGTCACTATCTTAGGTGACATCAGCCTTAGTCACTAGTGGTTTAGATTTGTCTATAAATAGAACAGTGCTTGTACTGTTCTATTGGTCACTCACAACATTCTCTCAGACAAACAATCACAGAGTGATCAGGCTGAGGGGGAGTACTTGTAATTGATTGTAATCTTTCAATATAATGAAAGCTTTCGATTAAGAAAACATTTATTCCTTTTATTTTTATTATAGTTTATCATTCCGCTGCACTTTCCATATATATTCACTTCATTCATTTCTCATTCTACTCTAAACAAATCAAAACCATCAAACTCAGATCCTAACAATTGGTATCAGAGCTTGGTCAATTAAATTCGATCTAATCAATCAATTTAATATAAACAGATCAGCTCACAAATATTGATATCGTTTGTTTGTCGGATTGAAAACAGAGTAATAGTTTATTTTCGATTCAACCAGTTATAAACAGACTTGGTTTTTTTTTTTTTTTTGAAAAATCAGAGAATGGCTTCAATCAATCACGATCCACACAACACTGGCATGAACAACAAGCCACCGATGTTTGTCAGATCTGAATACAATATCTGGCAATGTTGGATGAGCCATGTTCTAGCTCAACAGAACACTGGGTGTTGGAAGTCGATGATCTTCGGACCACATGTTCCGATGGTGCCGAGTACCGAAGATCCCAAGGTTCAGGAGCCTAAGAAACTTGAAAACTACCCCGACCAGGATTTTCAGAAAATTGAGTTAGATGCTAAGGCCTTCAGTATTGTGGCCATGGCTCTACCCAATGATATATATGCTGGGCTGTTACACTGTAACAGTGCAAAGGAGTTGTGGGATGCACTGAAAGAACAATTTGGTGGGACTGAAGTGGTTATTGAAAACAATCGTGAAATATTTAACCAACAATATGAAACATTCAGTCATGTTAAGGGAGAGTCATTAACTCAACAATTTGAGAGGTTTAACTGTCTCATTAGTGAACTAAAACTGGTTGGTCTAACTTATCCTCATTCAACCTTGAACCAAAGGTTTTTAAGATCATTACCAGATAAATGGGACACTATTGCCATAGTTATGAGAAACTCAATTGGATTTAAGGACCAATCACTGACCCAACTTCATGGTAAGCTCTTGACCTATGAGAGAGAGCTTAACCAGAAAAAGAAGCTCCAGGACTCTGGAAAAGTGTCTGATGATTATGTATTTGGTAATACAACACTTTTGGGTCATGATGAGATGCCTGGAAATACTAAGGATCAGAGTTATGATCATTTCATTGATATAACTTCAAGTTTTAACTCAGGTTTTAACTCTGATTCTTATTCACTAAACTATGCTTTTATAGCAAGTGGTGGTGATATCCAGGCATCTGATAACATATCCTTTGAGTATGATGACCTAAAATACTTTGATCCTGATGATTTTGAAGAAATGGACATTATGCACCAATTGGCCCTTCTCAGTGTAAGAACTAACAATTTTTACAAGAAAACTGGGAGAAGGTTTCCAGGGTTAACTGGCAGATCAAAGGTGGGGTTGGATAAATCAAAGATAAAGTGTTATAAATGTCATAGACTTGCTCATTGGGAATGTAGGAGTCAACATGGTACACCTATAATTACCTATCCAAATCAAAGGCCTCAGACCAACACTTATCAAAATTCCTATAATACCCCTAGACCAAATGTGCCAAACACTGCTCATTTTGCACAGTCCGCAAACACTGTTCCTGTCCAGTTTGTCCAAACCACTGTTCCTCAGATCCACTATGTGCAAACACCTGTTGCTCAGGCACCTGTGCCAATGACTGCTGCTTCATCCTCTGCTCCTGCAGAGACCAGTGAACAGAGTTTCTTCACACAAAGCTTTGTTGATTGGAGCAGTCTACCAGTTGAGTTAACAGATGAAAATTTTGCATTAGTTGCCAAAGCTGAAAATGAACCAGAAAATTTTTGTTTCATGGCTATGGTAGAAGAAGTTGAATCTGAGGAGGTGGTGACTGAATCTATAGTTGTGACTGATGATGTTGTTGATGAAGTAGTTGCAGGTGAAAAACCTGAAGAAGAGGTTGTGAATCTCTCAAATCCCTGGGGTGCATCTGATGACTGTGAGTGCAAGTGTGATTGTGCATTGATGGCTGCTGCTAAGGTATCTCCTCAAATTCTTAAAGATTTATGTTCTGACAAATGTGTAATAGCATTTGCTAACGTCAAAGAGGTGAATGAAAACCTTAGAAAGAAGATTTTAGATGATGAAGCTAAATTTGAGAAACTTTCAAAAGAGTTAAAAACAAATTTAACTGAAAAAGAATCTAAAATAAGCAGCTTAAAACATGAAGCAACCATAACCAAAGACCAGCTCCAAACTATGATAACTAAATATCAGAGTTTCAAAAGTGAGCTTGAGTCCACCCAAGTTGAATGTCAGAAATGGGTGGAATCATGTAGAGGTTTTGAAATGCTACTCAACAAACAAACCAAAAGTCATGTGAAATTTGGTTTTGGTTTCGAAACCACTGCTCCAGCTTTTGAAAACACTGACAAATAGGATCAAAAGTTAGTTGAGGTAGTACCAACAAATTTGAAGGGTCAAGAGATTAAAATCACTGAACCTAATGGTAAGAAAATTGTTCTAGAAAAACCAGAAGGTTCCTCATCATTCATTGAACTTGAAAATTATGAATTTAAACCTACTTGGTCTGATGAGTGTGGTACTCTTGAGAACTTTAAACCAGTTGATTTCAAAACTCCTGAGGGGGAGACAACACCATAGGAAAAGATCATTCCCTTGAAAAACCTTCCAGCAGATGCTCAAACATCTGTTGAAAAGAAGGTTGAAAAAGGGAAAAAGAAAGAAAAGTCTGTCCACTTGTTCTGTGATTTCTGTGAAAAGAAGAATCATGTTACTAAAAACTGTTTTCTTCTAAAAGCATATGATATTAACAAAGGAACAAATGCATGTGATTCCAAAGCCACATGTTCAATATGTGGGAAAAAGAATCACAAAACCAAAGAGTGTTTGTATCTCAAAAATTTTGATGTCAAAATACAAGAGTACAAGGCTAAAACTCTTGCAAGTCAGGTGGTGAGTACTTCATAAGGAAAGCCGAAACAGACTTTTACACCAGTCCAAACATCTGTTACCAAAAGTCTGGAAACATCTGCTCCCAGGGATGTTCAAGTAACAGATGCTCCATCCATAAGCAAGTACCCAAGAGGATACGGACAACCACCATGTCATAATCTGTCACATGTTTATGAGGAACCAAAAAGACCTTCTAAACCAAGAGTGAACAGAAATCCCTATGGGTATTATCATCTGTCTGGAAGTGATCAAACAATTGTTGCCCCAAGTGTTGACATTCAAGCACTTGCAAATGGTCAGCAACAGTTGTTGAACTTGATTCAAAAATTAGTTCAAACCACTGATCACCTTCCAAAGCTTGAGTCTGAAAAGTCTGAGGACCCATCCAAAGCCAACTCGGCTTTGGACATTCACCAACACTAATTCATTACTGCTGTGCAGGGAGCTTCTGCTTGTTTAGATAGTCTTTGGTATGTAGATAGTGGAGGCTCCAGGCACATGACAGGATGTAGAGCCCTTCTTCTGGACTTCTTAGCTCATGGAGGGGGTGATATATCCTTTGGTAATGATTCAAAAGGTAAGGTGTTGGGTTCAGGGACTGTTCAGGCTGGGAAACTCAAGTTTGAAAATGTCAATCTTATTGATAATCTTAAATTTAATCTTCTTAGTGTTTCACAAATGAGTGACAAAGGTTATGGATCATTCTTCACTAAGAAAACTTGTAAGATTATTGGGCCAGAAGTGGTGAAAAAGATTGATACCATCATTGCTGAGAGCAAAGCACAACTTGTTGCTCATAGGAGTGGCAATGTGTATGTAGTTGATATGTTGAAGGACAATCCTATGGCAAATGTCTGTTTGTTTTCTGCTGCCTCCACAAAGGAAACAGAATTGTGGCATAGGAGACTGGGTCATACCAACCTTCAAACTATCAACTCACTCTCCAAACAAAGCCTTGTCTGAGGTTTACCATCAAAAGAATTCAAATGTGATGAGCATTGTGTTTTCTGTTTAAAAGGAAAACAACATAAAAGCTCTTACAAATCCATTGATGAGTCCAAAACAAGTTAATGTCTACAATTGTTGCACATGGACTTGTTTGGTCCAGTTAAAATCATGAGTCTAAGAAGAAAAAGATTTTGTCTTGTCATAGTTGATGATTTTTCTAGGTTTACATGGACTTACTTTTTACACTCTAAGGACTGCAGGTATCTTGAAGGACTTTGTCACCAAAGTTGAAAAACAATATGACTTGCCAGTAAAAGTCTTTAGAAGTGACAATGGAACAGAGTTTAAAAATAAGGAGTTGGATGACTTCTGTGTGTCAAAAGGGATTGTGAGGCAGTACAGCATCCCAAGAACACCAGAGCAAAATGGGGTGGTTGAGAGGAAAAATAGAACTCTTATTGAAGCTGCAAGAACCATGCTAGCAGATTCTGGTTTGCCACTGTCCTTCTGGGCAGAAGCTGTAAACACTGCTTGCTATGTTCAAAACAGAGTTTTGATCAACCCAAGACATTAAAAGACTGCTTATGAAATTTTGTTCAAAATCAAACCATTAATCTCATTTTTCAAAATCTTTGGCTGCCCATGTTTCATTTTAAATCTCAAAGATTCCATTTCAAAATAACACAAGGACCATGACAATAGAAGAAACTCTGAATGTAAAGTTCAATGAACTTTCATCCCTAAAAATCCTGCTGAGTTGTTTGATTTAGATAAATTCAAATTTGAAGATATCACTGTTAAAACTAACAATGCAGGTACTCCACAATCTCCACAACAAGATTACAAAACAGATGTTGTGATCCCAAGTCACTATAAAATATATTCTGCATCAGAGGAAGCAGCTGTTCAAAACAACTGTCAAAACTCTGTCACAGCTGAGTCAACCACTGTTGGCCAGTCTTACCCTCAAACCACTGCTTCACCTCTCACAACCACTGCATAATCATCTGTTGACAAAAGTCAAACATCTGTTGACAAAAGTCAGTCCAGTTTTACACCACTTGAACCCATTCCCCCACTTCCATTTCAAACATCTGATGGCACTACAGAAGTGCAAACAGATGTTACATCAACAGAGTCACCAAACCTCTGTCCTTCACCACAAAATGCCATCATACCATATCAGGGAGATCTAATCTACCTAAGAGCTCATCCACCAGATCAAATCATTGGCAACATCAGAGAGGGTGTGCTAACAAGAAGCCAATCCTCCAATATCTGTCTTTTTGCAGGGTTTCTATCTCTCACACAACCTGTCAAGTACCAAGAGGCACTAAAAGACAACAGTTGGGTAGAAGCTATGCAAGAAGAGTTCCTTCAGTTTAAAAGACAACAAGTATGGGAACTTGTACCACTGCCTAAGGATGTTTGTCCAATAGGTACAAAGTGGGTCTTCAAAAACAAAACTGATGAAAGGGGTATAGTTATCAAGAATAAAGCCAGGCTTGTGGTGCAAGGCTTCAGACAAGAAGAAGGAATAGACTATGATGAAACCTTTGCTCCTGTAGCTAGGTTA
Organism: Ambrosia trifida; assembly: GCA_028751855.1. NCBI lineage: Eukaryota > Viridiplantae > Streptophyta > Magnoliopsida > Asterales > Asteraceae > Ambrosia > Ambrosia trifida. The sequence goes on from CM054123.1 coordinate 140,893,264, forward strand.
GAAGCTATCAGACTCTTTCTAGCCTTTGCTGTCAACCACAACATCAAGGTGTATCAGATGGATATCAAATGTGCCTTCCTATATGGGAAAATTCAGGAGGAGGTCTATGTATGTCAACCACCTGGTTTTGAAGACACATTCCATCCTGATCATGTCTAGAAGCTTAATAAAGCTTTGTATGGACTCAAGCAAGCACCTAGGGCCTGGTATGAAACTCTTTCCACCTTTCTCAACCCACCGACGGTTTTCAAATCTTTGAGCGTGTAATTTTGATCTATTTTTGGAAATCAAATCATAACCAATTCATTTAAATCCACCGACACAATGATCCCGCCCAAAACCAACTCATTAATCACGCATTTCCAGTTTCAATCGAGCTAATTTTGGCTTTAAATGTGACCGACACCAATCATCAAAATAATGCATTCAATTCGTCGATTAAAAGTACAATTAAGAGCATTCATAACCCATCCACCAATTTTCCTCCATCAAGTTACACTAAAAATCACTACTTCACCCCTAAATCTTCTCTCTCCATTCAGTAGAGCATAGCAAATTGAGAAGGATTGAAGATTTTGCTAAGACCCTGAGCAACTCCATGTCTACCATGCCTCTCAGCAGTGACATGGAAAGGGAGGTTAGGGAATCACTTCTTGAACAGATATTGGGAACCATGCCTTATAAAGCAAACAAGAAACAGTTTGCAGGCTGGACCACTCATGCTCTCAGAGAAGAACTCTTAAGAATTGAAGAGATGGCCAAGAATCCCCCAGCTAAGGTCTCTACCCCTGATTTTAGTAAAGGCAGAGATCCAGCCAGAGCCTTGAAATTCAAAAGAATGAGACAAGAAATTATGGCTGCTGACTATGGGGAGATGAGGTCTGTTGCAAGGTGGTCTGAGCTGAGGTTGGTTGAAACATACAAGAAACTGGAAGAAAACAGGAAGAAAGACCCTAACCTGCCCAGAAAACCTGTCTACTCTGATGAACCACTGATGAAGAGACCTCAACAGGCTTTTACATTAGACAGCCTACTTGATACTTCTGATCTATCAGCTGCTGCTAGAAGACAATTCAAGAAAAAGAAAGAAATGTCTGAAGAGGATCAGAAGAAGTTTGCTGATACTTATATAAAGGAGGGCCTCTCCAATCAAGTACACTTTTTCTTAGATCCCATTACTGAAAAGCTCAGAGAACTCATTGGGAGACCTCCATCACCAAACTCATCAAGAATAAAGGTGCATCTCAGCAAATCCTCTGACTCAAAAATTCTAAAATGGAAGGTCAACAAAGACACCCATGAATTGACTTTGCTCAGGACAGATGGAGAAGCTCAAAAGCTAAGCATGGATGATGCATATAGCCTGTGTGCAGATGACCTCCAAACACTGCTGAACCTTGAGCTTGAAAGAGATGCTGAAGACCTCTACTCTTTGAACTTTGAGTTACAATTCAAAGGCCAAATCAGAGAAAGTCTGATGAGGAATAAAGATCAAGAATAAAGACTAGTTTTGGCATCATCTGTTCTAGGGGGAGATTGTTGGGTCTGCTGACCTGAAGAAGAACAGATGATTGAAAAGCCAAAATATACTAACAGTTGATCCACATAAATAAACAGTCTTTACAACATACTCTTCCTAAAAGACTGTTGACCCTAACAACTGTTCCACCTAAACAACTGCTATGACAACTGCTGCTACAAAGGACTGCTGGATAATAACTGATAGAGAACAACTGCTGACCAAAGGTCTGATGAAGAACAACTGCTGATCAAGTACTGAAGACTAAAGGTCTGTTGGAGCCAACAACACTTAGGCTCCAACAGATGATACAAGACCATCGGAGTTTTCCTCAACAGTAGTTTACCTTACAGAGTTTTGTAATTTAACAGTAGTTTGTATAGGGCTGATGTTTTATGTTGTTATTCTGTTAGAGGTCACTATCTTAGGTGACATCAGCCTTGGTCACCAGTGGTTTAGATTTGTCTATAAATAGAACAGTGCTTGTACTGTTCTATTGGTCACTCACAACACTTTCTCAGACAAACAATCACAGAGTGATCAGGCTGAGGGGGAGTACTTGTAATTGATTGTAATCTTTCAATATAATGAAAGCTTTCGATTAAGAAAACATTTATTCCTTTTATTTTTATTATAGTTTATCATTCCGCTGCACTTTCCATATATATTCACTTCATTCATTTCTCATTCTACTCTAAACAAATCAAAACCATCAAACTCAGATCCTAACACATACATTTAGTGGATGGGATGTGAGTGCTCTAAGAGTTTGAGCTAAGAGTTTGAGCCAACCCAGAATAGTCGACCATTTCTGTATCAAAACCACCCATCCAGATTAGGGGTGTTCATCGGTTCGGTTTACGGTTTATTTGGTTTATTCGATTCGGTTTATTTGGTTTTCAAAATTTTGTACCTCAAACCAAAAACCAAACCAAACCAAATTAGGAATATGAAAACCAAACCAAATTCAACCAAACAAACCAAATTGAAACGAAGTTTTTTTTCTCTAACTTATATACCTATATGTTCCAAAATCCGAAAAGAAATTTTGCAATAAATATAAACCAAAAAATCAAACCACGCAAATAGAAACATCATAAAAATTAGAAATAGTAAAATGAACCCCAGTTTACTAGTTTATACTCATATTATTACCTCTATAAATTGGTAGGCTTTATTTATTTTGGGTTGGTTTTAATATTTTGGGCTTATATATTATATATGAGTTATTAAATATTATTATTTTTATTTAATAATTAATTATTTTACCGGTTTATTCGTTTATCCAAATAAACCAAATAAAAAAAATGTAGAACCAAAAACCAAACCAAACACCGAATAAGCAATTCGATTTCGGTTAAAACCAAACCAAACACCAAATTCGTTGTTCGGATTTGTTTTTTCGGTTACGGTTCGGTTTATGGTTTTTATTTGGTTTGTGGTTTTTCTGAACACCCCTAATCCAGATTATTCTTTTTTTTTGAAGGTGATTTTCTATGTTGTGGCAGAGTTCATCACAACCCCTCAGAAGGGGATCCCCTAGCCACTCTACAATGGTCAGACTATGTTGTCTTGACCGGGTCCACGCTGACGCGAGAGTGGACGGCCCACAAGCGAGTCGAGGCTGCGCATAAGGGGCACTAAGGCTTCCACCCGGAAAATTTCCCGCCACTTGACAGATGTTGCACCCTCCACAAGAGGCAAGCCTCTGTGGAGTAAATGCACGGTAATAGAAAACCGGGGGGCCATCAGAATCAAACCCGGCCCCTCCTGTGATACCCCGAAATTTCATGTTCTCACTTTAACTTAACTCTAGTTACATTTTATGCATTCTACTTAACTAGGGTTAGCTAGTTAAGTCATACGTCGTACAGTTACAGGGTAATAACTGCATAAAGTGGTAATTCGAGGAATCACCAGACTGTATACATGATTAGTGAACCTCGGACGTTGGTGAATAATGAAGTTTAATAATTGTGAGATAATTGGTTTGGATTGATTGCGATTACGTGCTTCTGTGATACTCGGTGAAACTATGTGCAAACCATATGTGATTATGTGAACTTAAACCGAATACGTTAATAAAAATCGTTAAAGGTGGCCCATTAGGATGATTGGGGTCTTAAACACATGTGTTACACTTATTACGGTCCGAAATAGCGAAAACGTCGAAGGAAAACACGTCGGGTGACGAAACGGGCCACCCACGCGGGCCAAGGCCCTGTGAGCGGCACCAAGCGGGCCACTCGTGGGTGCCTGACGCCACCAAACCGACTTAAACACCTTTTTAAGCAACCCTAAGCCTCTTGTATCACCTAAACTCAAATCCTAATCGCCCCTACTGCCCTACCTACGAAATATTAACCCCAAACCACCTGCTAAGGCGCAAGAACATTGATCGGGAAGCTTCAAGAGCATTCGGTTGGTTGTTTCGAAGAGCTTATGGTATAATCCTTAATCTATTATGCTTTAATCTTATTATTATGTTATGAAAACCATATAACTAAGTTTGTCCAGGTCTGAGACCTTTTTATAAATATTAAAACTTGAAGCTTTTGAAGATTTAACGGGTTAAACATGATGATAGGCGATTAGTGATATAATAGATTACTTGTTGCGCAAGTTGATGATGTTTTGATCGTTAGGGTTTATGACTTTGCATGTATTATGATAGATCCTGATCTTAATAGGTCTTATGAATGTTTTGTTATGATTGTTGATGGTTTTAATCGATTATACGCACACGTGAGTCGTTTAAATAAGGGTTTACGCATAACTAAAATCTGGACAGAATGTTTAGGTCAACTTGTAGGGTCTGTTACGTGGCTTTAACATGATGGTTTTGATGTTTTCTTAGCATAGTGATATCATACCTGGTCTTAGCTTTTCATAATGGATAAAATCGAGTGATTTGGACATCGTTGGAGTAGTTTTTGGAATTTTCTTTGAAAATAGGTCATATCAGAATTTCGGGATAACAAACTGAGTCGACTTTAAACCATCATAACTCGAGTTTTATAAAGAATTAAGTTATGAACTTTTTACAGAAGATTTACATTGGAATAATTTGGGTTTTCCAAGTAGATTCATCCCGTTTGGATGAATACACAATTTTTTGGAATTTTTCTACTAAACTGACCTGTTGTGAAAGTTTTCGGAACATAGCTGTGTTGAACGAATTTTAATAATTTTTATGTTTGGTTTTGAGATAAAAGAAAATATGGGTTGTTAAATGAATCCCAAAGAATATTCAGTAAAAATTTGGGAGTTTAACTCACTGATTTAGTATTTTAAATAAATTAGTTTTTGTGACGCACAATCTGTCCTAAAAAACGCAGATTGTGTATTATGTGTTTATTGACTATTTGGAGTCTTATGTGGTATGTAATTGACATGAACTTGAATGGACACTTATATGAGATGCATATGAAGTGTAAAACTGATGATAACCAACACATTCACCAACGGGTTCGTAGGGTTTACTTATGCATATAGAATCGTTAGGTGTCACTTACACGGTTTTGAACTTTTAAACGTCTTGGACAAACGGGTTATATGGTGTAATGATATTACACATATACTCACTTAGTAACACATGTAATAGGGAGTCGGTAGCATACCCTACTTTGGAATTCGGATTTACTTGCTTGCATACTAAGGTGAGTTTCACTACTCTTTTTCTCAAAAGCATGCGTCTCGGGGAGACAACTTACTTACTGTACTAGTCCAGGTTTGGGACTGCTATTTTTATCTCGGGTTTTTGGATGGGTTGATTCCTGGGAGGAATCAGACCTTGCTAGTTTCACACTCTGTGTCCTTGATGAACTAAACTACACTCTATCACGAAAGTCCTTCACTATTTACCGAATGAGTTGCCGGGTGGCAAGCGGGTTACTAGTTGATAGCGCTATTAGGTTTGACAAACCTCACACTGTGCTGGGAGCCGGGCGTGAACTACGACCTTAGATTTTATCATTGTTGATAGGCAATGATGGGAGGCAAAAACCAGCTCGCGGGGCGAGTGCATCGTTCAAATAGCAATTCGGTATATCCTTGTTTAGTTATCATGAATGGGTTAGCTACCCTTGGCATACGCTGAACTAGTGGTACTTGGTTCTTGGTTTTGGTTGTTGATTACTACATTTGGGTTTGGGAAACCTAACTACTATTTTTTGGTTTGGGAAACCTACACTTTTACTTACCTTACTTTGTGAACTCGCCAACTTTATGTTGACACACGCTAGCATGCTTTTGCAGGTTTCTAGGTTCGGAGCACGATAGGACATGCATCATTGTGTCATGGGTTGTGAACATTATTTAACTTATACACTTTGCTTTACATTTAACGGTTTATTTGGAGCTCGTTGTTTTGCGCATGAACTTAAATGATTATGTTTGATTTACGCTTCCGCAACATAATTAAAACATTTTGGTAAACGCTAAACTTGATTTTCAATAATGAACTAAATGGTTTGGGCATTTAGAGTCGTTCTTATGACTTATGGCTATGGGATCCTGGTATGTCACGCGCCTCGCGGTATAAACCCCGTAGTGGAAATTTGAGGGTGTGACACCTCTTAAGAGGGTAGGCTCAACCATCACTTGGCAAAATATCCAACCATAAATGTTGGAAGTGGGAATTGAACCCTTGATCACCTAAGTGAACATAAGGCCTCTCCACCACTCCACCACTATGGAAGGATACCCATCCAGATTATTCAAATCTTATCCCAAACGAACTTTTTGAAGCCGTGCGCCATCGACCCTTCCATCGTCAATTAAACACCGAAATAATCAAGTAAGAACTAATTAAATTTTCAGAATTAGTCGATTTTTACCATTGAACAAAAGCCCTATGATTAATCGGGCTCTAACATCAAATTAAGTCGATTAGGAATTCTAGGGGTTCTTACTTTGATTTGGGGATTTTGTTGAGTTCAAGTATTCTATAAATAAAATCGAAATCCAAAAGATTCAACAACTAAGCACCCAGACCAGATGGTCTGAGCGCTTTTCTCTAAACAGAGGCTCGCAGGTTCGAGTCCCAGCCTAACGTATATTTTTGGTTTTTTCTTTCTTTTTGTTAGATATTTGCCGATGTAATACATTTATATAATAAACTTAATTTTAATTGCTATAAATAGCAAACAAGTCCAAAAATATTTATAAAAATTATATTTCGATTTTCCTCACTCAGAAGTATATTTTATAGATTTCATTTCAGAAGAATAATTTACTTAGTATATACAATAATTATTATCAGTTTAATTATTAATAACATTAAAAATTCTATAAAAATACATAAATAATGTCATAAAATTCTACAAAAATTATTTAGTCTCATAAACTAATAAACTTCATAAAAATAAATTTTATTATCTGAAAAATATTATTTAATTATTTTTATGCAATTAAACTTGTTTTAAACATAATAAATTCATAATAAATCCCTTTTAAATCATTTCACCACCAAAATTTCACGCAAATTATTTGGATTGATTTAGAGCTGAAATATAATTTTTATTTCTGTAAATGATGAAATTTTATATTTTTAATTTACTTATTTATTTAATATGTTTAAATGGTTTATTAAATCTTTAAGTATGAAAATAAATCATTAAAAGTTATTTTCACATATTATTATTTTAGTACAACAACTTTAGACAAGGTGTTTCAAAATTCCTTTTATTTGAATTATTTTATTAATTTCCTTTTTAGTAGTTGATTAACAATTATTTCATTTAAATAATAATTAGTCGCCGATCCCTAAATTAAAAACCCTAGAATGCATATAGACTAGAAAACTTAAATTTCCCAACACTTATTTATATTACCTTTGGACTTAGGGTAATACTCGTGAACTTTCGTGACACTTAGACTAATTCAAAGAATTCAACGCTTTTACTAAGGTGAGTTTACATAGCCCCTTTTTACTGTTTTACATTTTTGGGGTGAAACAAGTTTAAACATATTAGACACAATAGCAATTACTCATTCTCAATATCTTACAACTTGTTAACTCATTTTGACTTGTAACAAAAAGACACAGTACAATTATTAACATTGATCAGAACACCTGTTTAGATTATAGCGCTATAGGTATGACAAACCCATCCCCTCGCATAAATTCAGGGATGATCGAAAACAGTTACACTTTTACTAACTTGCGAGTTAGGTCCCAGTCGACAAAAGGTTTGATTGTACAAAGACGCATTGTTACATGTGTGACGATGAACCACAGGAGGAGGCCCTGCCCTCGACCGTTGGTAGGATGACTTGTTGCTCATTCCAGGTGCGTTTGCAGGTTGTGGATGCTCTTGTTAGACCCTTCTCCGCGGTCCTCCCTATCTTGTCCGCGGGCATTGTGTTGGACATTCTTAACCAGGTGACCCAGTTGTCTAGAATTTAGCGAGGCCTCGATCTCCATCTTGAGACTGTAGCAATTATCGGTGTCAACATTCTTGCACTTCCCTAGAGGTCGCGGCTCCTTGAAGCTGTGTTGTTCTGTTGCTAATACTTGGGATCATGTCTTAGTCAGCGGAGTCCAGTCTTGGTTTTTCTTGGAGTTCCCGCGCTAGTCACGGGTTTGCCTTCCGTTGATCAAGTTTCGCGTGTCTTGTTGGGAAGAATATTTGCCCCCGTCGGTAGATCCAGAGATGCGGGACTAGACTCACTGCTTGTATTTGTTATTATTATTATTATTATTATTATTATTATTATTATTATTATTATGATTGTTCTAGTTGTGACGAGCTCTGCAGAAAGATCTTTCAGATGATGCGAAGATCGTAGCTATGACACCCGGCAAACTCAGGTTAGTAACATTGGTCAAACTAGTAAGTCTACCTTAGCGAGTCATGCATATTACATACTTAACTGGGTCAGTTGAGTCGTTATGATGGTTCGGGAAATCATCGGGAGTCGTTACAATGATCCACGGGATCATTGGGAGTCGGTCCATAACCATGTGTACAAGGATTGGCGATTTGTAGAATCGCTGGGTTTAACGCACACACGTAAGTCTCAAGTCCCGGGAATTGGTGAACGAATGTGAACATGTTAGTTATCATGCATTGTATGTTTATAATCATTATATGACTTGTCGGTATGTAAATACGTGCTTATATGTGTTAAAATAGTGTTTAAAGCGCCAAAAACCCGAACCAATATGCTGAGGGCGATTAGGGGTCAGGGGGCGAGTACAGGGGGAGAGTAGCCCCTACTCGCTAGTCCTTATGGGCGATTAGGCGTAATCACATGCCCTAATCGCCTGTAACTGATCCTAATCGCCTGTTGCAGCTGGGACGTCTAGAAACACCTATAAATACCACCCTTGACTTGTAAAACACCATTTGTGCAACCCTAACTCGTCCCAAGCCTCACTCACACCATAATACACCTTTGAAACTTGTTTTTGCTCTAAAACCCATCATCCCTAAGCTCACACTTCCTTTTTAGCAAAATCCAAGGTGTGTTATCTATCCTAAACCTTTGTATTGTTGATATTTTGGTTCCCAAAGGTCCAGACCTAATTTTATCAAGTTTGTGTCTTTGAAAACCTTGAAATCAGTTTCTAAAACAAGTCTAAACCTTCATACTTGTTCTATGTGGAGTATTCATGCAAGAAACGGTTTTTAATGATTAAAACGTGAATGCTTTCATGTATTTGATGTTTTACTGATGTGTATGAGTTGTTAAGATGATTTCCTAAGGTTTTGAGCAATTATTATGGTGTTTTGATGATAATATGCATTTTGACCCGTTTGAGTGATTCTTGAGGATTTAGGGTGTTATGATATGATTTGATGATTGTTTGATGTTAGGGTTTACACTAGAATGATATAATAGCAGAGGAATGATGATTTGCAAGGTTGTAGGTGATGAGATCTAGTTATTTTACCATTTAGGGAAAGATATTAATTGCAAATAGGGTGTTAGACCAGTGATAAATTATGGGTTTTTACTTGGAATGGGTTGTTTAATGATTTGGGTTTGATGTTGAGTGTTTTTGCATGTTTCGGATCTGATTTGGAGGGTTAAACGGGTGAAATGTGGTTTGAAGCTGCAGGGAGCGAGTAGGATAGCCTACTCGCTTTTAAAAGGGGCGAGTAGCCCTACTCGCTAATCCTTAGGGGCGAGTAGCCCTTTACTCACGTGTAAATCAGGCAATTACAAGTCCTAATTGCCTGGTTGACTTTCCTAATTGCCTGTGGACTTTCCTAATTGCCTGTTTGATTCCTAATCATGTGTTTTGCTGTTGTAAGTGTATTTTGACATCCCGAAACATGGTTTGACATCTAGGAACATGTTAGGAACCTCGTAGGATGTCTATTAACCTGGTAATACGTGTTCAGACTCGTTTATGCTACATATGACCCGTATGATAGATGTAGTGAACATGGATGCGTGTTAAGTGCATAGTTGCATGTGATTGCTTAATTCTCGTTCTTGGTTAATACGTGGGATGTCGGGTCACCAATGGGATGTCGGGTCTTGTCTGGTGCGGTCGGTTTAACAGTCAAAGGTGTTTTCAAACGTACATGGTTATGGTCTGGACATTCGGGGACTAGTTAACCTACACGTTATTAGTCTGGGTACTTATATACATCTCATGATAGGTCGCCGCTATTTGGGGCTATCATAGCTTGTTGATTTAACTGTTTTTCAAGTAACGCAACCTAAGGTGAGTGTCATAGCCCCGCTTTTGCTGTTTTGCTTTCGGGGGACAAACATGGTACATACTTACATTTCTTAAAGGTCATGTTATACTATGGTTATTGTTGTTTACTATGCGGGCGTTTCATCAGGAAGTCCCTGTAACGCCTCGCTATTTCAATAAATAATAATAATAATTATTATTAATTCTTATAAATGTTCACACGTCCATATATATGTCTATTATTAATATATGTGTACATATAGTCCAAATACTCGAGCTAAATCCGTTATATGAACAAATAGCGCGTTATACGTAATAAGAGACTAGTAAACCGCCACTTATCCTTGTAAACTTCTAAACGCGACAAAAAATAATAATAAATATATAACAAATACGTGGTTCAAATACTCGTGTTAATTAGTTTACATTTATATATTACGTGAAAAAATTATCTAACATTAAACGAATTAAATTCATAAACGAAACCCGAGTCGGCAACTGTTTCGTATACGCGGTACCCATCAATTTAACCTACACCAAAACCCAATCTATATAATATCCTAACCCATCTTCTTCTCCTCATCTCATTCTTTCATCATAACCCTAGCCACTATCACTTTAACACCTCTCCTCCTTCCTTACTTTCACAAACCTCTCACCTTATCTATCTATTATATGTAATCTATTATTATTACCTGCATATCGATGGACCTGCACTTTTGGTAAGCATCATCCAATCTCAACTCCAAAATATTCAAATCCCTCATCCCCTCTAGAAGATCAGTGGAGGCGGCGTCAGGGAACAACCACTCGAACCACCAATTGCTTCGCATACCTCTCTTCCCTTCTCTAACCCGTCAGCCAACAACCACCTATCACCTTAATCCCTCTACTTCTCTGCACTCCTCCCTTCACCCTCACACACCTTCACTCTCTCTAGAACAGTGGTGGCGGCCACCCACAGCCGCCAACCACCACCTGAGCAACAACAAACAATAACCTTCACCTCCCCTCTTTCCCTCCGTTATTGTAATCGGACGGCCACCACCATGAATGGTGGTGGCGGCGCTAGCTGAAGGATGCGACAGGGCGACGAGCAGCTTGATTGGGTTATTCATGGGTCAGGTTAATATTTTCTGGTCTCGTGGTGGTCTCGCCTGGTTGCTGGATTCGGTTGGCCACACCACAGCTCAATGTTGGGTCTTGTCTTGATGTTTGGGCTCTAGGTCAAGTTTGTTTTGGTGGGAATGCTCGGCTCAGTTCTGATCCGGTGACCGGAGACGGACACTGAGTTTGTCTCGTTAATGGTTTTGGTCGGTTTTTATTCTGGTCAGTTTTCGTTGGTCGTGGCCTGTTCGTTTCCTCCTTCTAATCGGGTCAACTGGTCAACTCCTGGTCAATTGGTCAAACTTCTGGTCAACATCAGTCAAGCTGGTCAACCAGGTCAGACCTGTCGATGCTCGGTTCAGGCGCGTAGGTGTCGGTTACATGTAGAAAGGTATAACGCGCACCGTCTCTTTAATTCATTTACTTTATGTTACGTTGTATTTTTCATATGTGTGTATATATATATATATATATCATAGAAGCTTAAGCGAACCGAACCGACATGGGACAATAACCTTTGTATTAATAGTTTGAACGATCGGAAAACGACTAACTTATAATAGTTATACTTATTGATTCGATAATAAATAACACCAAAACTTTACATGTATACATGGTACTTATTCAAAATGTGCAGTTTATCTCTATTATAGCTTGGGCGAGTCGAATAACGATTAACTTATGTTCATGAATATGACATTATCAAAATGACGAACTATGTTTATGTATTTTCTTAAAAAAGCATAAAGTTCATGTTCATTGTACTTTTAATAACTTGAACCATTTGTCACGTATAAAGATTTAGTTAAATTGTATTGTGTTTTGCGAATGTGGACAATTGATTTTGGGAAAATATAGACAACATGAGTTATCGGTTTCTTACAAAAACAGAGGAGACTCTGCCCAATTTTTTATAAAAATATAAGAAGCATATCGGGCGTTCAAATCTATAATGTTCTGCTTCAAAAGTAACGTTTTACATATAAATTCTATCCAAACCTTATTTTATTATTATTTTTTTATAGTTACATCTAAACATAAATACATGATTATATATATAAACATAATACATATATCGTCCGGTCTTCAAATAAACTAAAACGCGAATCAAGTTACACATATTATTTTCACTATCTTGAATATTCCTTTCTAACTAGTTTGAAGCCGCGAATCTGAATATTATATAAAGTATACATATACATTATATATAACTATACATACGCGCAAGCTTCGTGAAACTAAACCAAGTACTATCGGTTCGTTAAGTCATACACAATAAGACACGTATTGTCTACAATACGAGTCTAGGTAGTCGAATAAACTATCTTTAAAATCAAGAAACAAAGTAAGTTCATTTGCATTAGAATTTAAGACATTACTTGTAATAGGACACAAGAGATTCAGTCAATCCAGCTTCAGACATTGTTTGTTATTCTTTCATAATGCACTCCAGGTGAGTTTATACTTGTCCCCTTTTACTCTTTATCACTTTCGGGGTGTAAACATGTATCATATGCAAAACACACTAATGCTTTCATAAACACACATGCTCAATCTATTAAACATACTTATATGCTACTTGCCATTCTTATGATTCTTAGATACTTAGACATAAATCATTAACTATTATTAGCCCACTTAACATGTATAGCGCTATAGGACTAGCACACCGCCCCCTTTATGGGTCATTGTTAAGATTTAAACGGCCTAACATGAATATGTTAGGTATACACTGTGGTACTTGCGGGTTTGAGTTATGTCTTTTGTATGATATGTATGTGCAATGCTATAGTATGAGATTTGAGTAAACCATTCTAAAATACTATGTATGTAAACCAAAACTAGTATGCTCACCAATACTTTATGTGTTGACGGATATTTTATACATGTTGCAGGAAAAGCTTGATGAGACGATACAAGAAACATCACTTAGGATTTGGCCTTAGAAACAAACGAAACAATCTTTATTTTACTTCATATTTAAGTTAATGTATCTTTCTCATGAACAAATTGTATACTTGTTGAATCTTAGATACGAATGAAATCTATTTTAATATATTCTCACAATTTAGTGTTATGAAGTCTTTGAACAATCTATCACAAGTCTCACCTCGATGTTTCCGCCATCGGTTGGGGTGTGACAATCCGAGGGAAAACCATGAGTATGTGGGCATACATAACGGGGAAATGTGGATAGATCTATTGGGCTTGATTCACCCCACTCGTCGGCTTGGAGCCGGATGGGTGCATATTGTCTCTAACTTTCGGAGTCACCGATGATGACGGTGATTCATACATTCTGGGCATACTTATCGGGGTTACATGTCTGTAATGGTTTCCAACTCGCAGTAGTAAAAATACTTAATGTCTAGCTAACGTTCTTATAACATAGTATTAACGGAAATGATCTTTTCAAACTTTTGGAAACTCTTTTGTAAAACCTATGAACTCATAAGCATTATATGTTGACATTTTTGGCATGTTTTCTCAGGTTGCTAAGGTAGCAGTCAATGGATTAGGCGCACAGGGTCTTACATGGTGTCTAGGGTTCTAGTGCATGTTAAATAATGTTTTCAGACTACGTTATGTCTTTTGGTTATAAACAAGATTATGCTTCCGCTGTTAGTTTATGGTTCAAAACTTAATGTTTTGGTTTTCGTATATTACATTTAGTGTTTGTTTATTGTGACCGTTGACTTGGATCCTGGTGTGTCACGCGCCTCGCGGTAAAACCCCGCAAGTGGAATTTGAGGGTGTGACAGTAGCTGCCTGTAAGTGCATTATTCATGTATGTCCCCAGCTAGTGATCCAGTACTGAATGTCGAAGGTTCAGATAATCAGAAAAACGACCAAGGTTTTAGCTTAAAGTTACATTCGACCAGTCGTATGGTCGAATGTAGTTATCTTTGGTCGAATGAAGATTGAATGTAGTAGAAGGATTTATTCGAACCCTTAAAAGGGTCGAATGAACACCTTCGACCTCCTTAAAGGGGCGAAGGTAGAATCCTATATAAAGGGAAAAGTTTGTAATTTTTAGATAGAGTTATCATTTTGAGCCTTTTCCCTAGAGTGTGTATGTGTGTTTTCTCTGTATTAGGTCTAAGATTTCATTTGTAAACATCTTGATTTGATCTAATACAAAGATTAAAGTTATGGAAATTGCTTGGTGATTCGTTATCTGTTTTCATCACGATCTTTATCGTTTATTTCTGAATCATTTTGCACGATCGTTGGGGATTCCGCACCCTACGGTTGATATTCGTGAGATCACGTTTCTTGATTACAATCCTAAAACGGATTCACAAGTGGTATCAGAGCATAGGCTCGATTTCACGATTGCAAATTGATCTGAATTGATGAAAACTGATTAGAATTCTGGTTTAAAAGTTAAAAACCCAAGAAATTTTGAAGCTTTTCATAAAAACATGGTTTTTGATTGAATTGGAGTTGAATTTGTTGTTATTTTCACAAATTCTTTCACAAATGTTTGTCTAAATTCAAATCCGAACAAAACCTATCAAATTTCATTACATTTGGTGAAAATTTTATCAAAAACCGATCAGATTCGTGTTCTTGAGGTTGAAGATGATGAACAGATCTGAAACAGTCGAAGGTGAGATTTGAGGGTCGAACGTAGCATTTTTTGGTCGAACGTGGAGTTTTAACTGGTCGAATCTAGAGTTTATCAGTGTTATTTTGTTCATTCGACCATTTTGTCTGATTCGACCATTCTAACGGTCGAAGGAGAAAATCAACCGGTCGAAAGAGAGTTAAAGGGTCGAAAGAGATTAGTATTTGTCATACTTCTCTTTCGTATCTTTTCAAACGGTCGAAGGAGATCATTTTGGCTCATTCGACCACTCGAAAATTGAAAAGGGTCGAACGTAGAATCTGATTTTCAAAGATTTTCATTTTAAAAGGTTGAATAAGACTGGTTATTTCCACATTCGAATCTACGAATATTCGGATAATATTTTTCAAATTTTAAAGTGTAAAAAATTTCGAAAATTAGCCTGTTTTTAGAAAATTTTTGAAATAATTTTTGTTGAAAAATGATGAATTACTTGGCTATGTCAAGAACTGATGATCAGATAAAAGCTGCAATGCAACAAAAGCTAACATGGGAACAAGTTGTTGCATCTAAGATTCAACAATCTGTTACACGACCAGCTGTGCAACCAACTGATAAAATGGTTAATGTGAATGAGTGTATTAACAGAGATTGTGTTAAAAGTAATATTGTGTGTCTTGTCAGACAAGTGGGGAATAATGATTCAAGTGAATTGTCAGAGAGTATCTTGAGTTCTGATACGGATTCAGAACAGAGTGAATCAAGAGAGAGTGATACCTCAAATATTGATGCAAAATCTGATAATGGTAATAAATCAGATGATGAGGTAAGATCTAGTATTGACTGTGCTAGTTGTTCTGAATGTGTCAAGTTGAAATGTGAATTGATGACACTTGTTAAGGACAAACAGAACCTAGCAAATGAACTAGAAAATTGTCAAAACCAAAATAAAGTTTTTGAAAAGAATGAAAAAGATTTGTTAAATAAAATTGAATCTTTAAAGCAAGAAATTTTAGAAATAAATAAAAGTGTTTCAATGAATAACACCACATCAGAGTTGAAAGACATAACATCTTGTGTTGAAGTTTCAAACTCTGAGGTGAAGTCCGATTCTAGTAAGAAAAATAAAAATGTGGTAGTCATTTCAGAACCTGAGTCTGAAGAGAAAACCATATTTAAATTTCCTGATGGAATGGAAGGATCCTATATGTTGGTAGGACATGACAAGTTGATTTTCAATAAAGATTTTCCAATTGATAATATCGAACAATTTTTACTTAAATGTATATATGTTGATAATATCGATTTGTTAAATCAATTTACAAATCAATTTGGGCATTTGTCGTTTGAACTAAATCCTAACCAACATGAGGATCAAAAGAAAAACATTGAAAAGAAAAATGTTGAAAATAAGAAAGGTTCTAAAGTAAAAGGACCGAAACCAAACAAATCGAAAGGAAATGATCAGATGAAAAACTCTCATCAAAAGAATTCAAGAAATTTTTCATCTAGATCATATGACTCTTATGATTATTCATATACCTCTCGATTTGATGGTTATTGGAGAAACAACTCACCACAGTATTCTCATGGTTATGTTGAATGGAGAAGCTGTTTTGAATGTGGTGAAGTTGGTCATATTGCTGCTCATTGTCCCTACTGGTATTGGGATGAAGGGTATGTATGTGATTTTGTGGAATATATGTCTTGTTATAACTGCGGAGAGTGTGGGCATTTAGTTGCTTCCTGTCCGTATATTAAACAGAAAAAGACCGAAGTGAAATTTGCTAAAAATTCAGGCAATGTCAAAAAGTCTGTATCCCCAAAATCAATCAAGAAACAAAAGGGGAAACAGGTTGTGTATGACAATCGTAACAAGATTGCCTTGAACAAAAATGTAGATAGTGAATGGGTTGCTAAGGTAAGGGGGAGTTCTAAGGCTAAGCCTAAGAATAACTCTAAACCTAGACCTTTATCAGTTAAGTCTGAGAAGGTTCCAAACAAAGTTCAGAAGCAGGTTTCAAATAAGAAATCTGAAAAGTCAAAAATTAAAACAATTTCAACAAAATCTAAAATAAATTCTGAACGTGTTTGGAAACCCAAATCACTTTCTAAATCAATAGCAATTTCTACTTCAAATCAATCCATTGAAAAACCAATTGATTTTTCAAAAGGAGAATGGATTGATGTTCCAAGGATTGATGACCTTGGACGACCCATCATTGTGAAGGGATGGGTGCCTCTCTCGTGCTAATTGTTTAACAAGTGTGCAGATTGTTCCAGACAGACCTATTAGTTATCTTTTGATAGTTGATAGTGGAGCATCTGTATACAAGCTATTTATTGGAGAGGTGAAGGTCAGGGAAAGGATTTTGAGAAAGAAAGAATGATGTCAAAAGAGAGGAGGGTGTTTGTTGTTTGTTTCAGGTTTTGGATTTCTACAACAGATACGACAAAATGGTTTATTCTAAACTCTCTTATTTTTGTCAATGATTTACAAATTGAAAGATCAAAGTGAGTCAAGTAATCTGAGTGGGAAAATGGTTTTTGAAACTCAATGATTAAACCTCATCGGATATCGTTTTATTTTGTTTTTCTTCAAAAGTTTAAAAATCCAAAAATATGCTTATTTTTAGATTTTTATGGGGAGAAAATTTCAGAAAAATCAAAAATAAAAAAAAATTAGAAAATCAAAAATGAGTTTTCCTGGAGAAAAAGAGGAGATGATAGTACATCAGTGGACTGTCAGACTACTCTGGAAACAAAATTGATAAACATTGAGTAGCCACTACAATTATATATTGGTAGGCTTGAAATCAAAGTTTAAAGTTCAGCATGGTGATATAAACCTAAAAACATTAACTGATAATCATGTGGATCAACGTCTCATTGACATATGGTCTTAGTACCGAAATTTCGTTTGATAGATTGCCAAAATCGGAGGTTTCGGGCCGTTATATTGAAAGTTATTCGGGATAGCCTAACTGATCTTCTGTCG
Source organism: Ambrosia trifida (assembly GCA_028751855.1). Classification (NCBI taxonomy): domain Eukaryota; kingdom Viridiplantae; phylum Streptophyta; class Magnoliopsida; order Asterales; family Asteraceae; genus Ambrosia; species Ambrosia trifida. Next base: position 140,911,118 of record CM054123.1, read on the forward strand.
TATTGATTTACGGACCTAGATCAGTCAGGGTATCTTAACAAAAGATCTTTAATGACAAAACCATAAGTTACCGAATGAGGAACTTAACATGTGTGATGATGATCAAAGATTATCTAATGCATCGTATCAGTACTATGATGAAAATCATGTATGATATTAGTCCTCACCCTGGTTGAGTGCATAAGTCGCTTTGAAGCATTAATTTGCTGACCTGTCACCGCTGTGCCTCGTACCTTGTAACTAACGGATAAATACAATATAATCACGCGTTACGATGAAAATTTGTGCAATTCTTGATACGGGAATGTGTCGCGTGTGCGGGGACCATAGATTTTTCAGTATCTAATATTACCATAATGTATCTGAAGTGCTGAATAATGAATAATGATTTTGAGTTTAAGTGGACAAACATACTGGTAATGGTTGTAGGATGCTCAATGTTAAAAAGCAGAAAATTGATCAAAAAGAGTTTTGACTGACTGTTCAAATACTGATATGATCCTCTTACCGGAAAATTCGCAAAAATATGTTCAGTTTACTTTTATGCAATTCCATTTGAATATTCAAAAAGATTTTTTTGGTGTGTTTTAGCATAAAATTTGAAAAATCAAAATATTTTGTTTCTATTTTATTTTCGATAACCGATGATGGGATACTTAATGTGAATACTCAGATACTTAAAAGTTGAAAAAGACTACAGATTTTCAAGTTTCTGGTGCGTATTAAAAATGTTTAATAGTTCAGGGGGAGAACTATTGAGGGTCAAAAGGAATGTGAAGAGTACTTCCGAGATTTTTACTGCAAAGCATCTTAATTCTTTAACAAACTTCCAGGCCAATGCACGACCTTTGAAAATACCATTATGAAGTTTGTAAAAGCTTCCTTGAATATCAGCTTTCGGACGATTGTTTTCTTTTTCTTTTAACTTCCTCAAGAATTCTTTCAAACTCTCCAACTGCTCGAACCGTGGTTTGTCATGCCCTTTAAAGATTTCGTCTTCAAACGCTTTGCTCTTCTCTTTAGCTAGTTTCTCGGCATGGTTTAGCAATTCATCTGAGAAGGAAAATCCACAATCTTGATTAGTCTTGAAGTATTGTGGATACTCCTCACTCGTAATGTCTTCCATTTCAACTTCCTCAAACGCAGGAACGTCACGGTCATCAAAATGATTCCCGGCTTCCTTCTCAGGTATCTTAGGAATGAAGTTGTCAGCAAGTAATTCTTCTAAAGTCTTTCCTACTTGCTTTGCTAAACCCTCAAGTATCTCTTTTGAAATTGCCGCAGAAACTTCCCCATCTTCAAGATCAGGGTCATCAAACTCCAACTCGAATAGTTTATTGTTCGATTCAAATATCTCTGGAAACCTGCTAGTCATGTCGATCGTCCAGACTCGATCAGTGAGCATCTGGCGATACTTGTTCTTATCATCTTCAGACAGTGACTGCAATTTCTCGTTCCAGAATATATCATCATCAACATTCTCTCCAGGAGCCTTAGAGCTCGACTCACCACCCTTATTTGAGTCACGCTTCTCATATGTAAACTTGTCAGCGTCATCATCATCGTCATCACTACTATCATCAAAAGCAGAGCCGTTTCCATCACTCGAACCATCATCTGAACCTCCATCATCCTTATTATCTTTCTTCTTCTTCTTTGTATCGTTTCCTGCATCTTCATCAAGTTCATCATCTTCTTCTTCATCAGATAGTTCGTAATCAACCTGTTCTTCTTCTCTTTCCTTTTCTACTTCACCAGCTTGAAGTTGAGGAGCTTGAGAGTACAAGTTCTTGATCAGATCATCCATATGCTTGTTACTCTTCTTTAACTGTTTGTTCTCCTCCTTCAAGACTATGATTCTCCTGGTGTTTCGTTGCTCGTGCTTCAGCAACTTCTTATTTTCTCTCTTCAATCTCTTAATCGTTTTCTTCAAAGCTTCATTATCATCTGCTGGTGTGACTACGACCTCCAACATCTTCTTATCATTAGACTTTAACTGCTCGATCTCAGTTTGTTGTTTGTTGATTAGATTCATCATTTCAGACAATCTCTGATTCACAGCACTCATAATGTCACTGTCCACCGAAACTTTCGTCTTCTTTGGCGGTTCAACAACATCAGGCAGTTTGCCTTTTCTGATCTTCTTGAGCACGTTATCCAATGCCTCATTAACCTCATCCATAGGCATTTCTTCAGTCTGTGGTGTGCTCGATGTTGTCGCAGTCTTTTGCTTCTTTTGAGCTGGTGCAGTAACCGGTGATTTAGAACTAGTAGCCGGTGGTAGTTTCTTACCAGCTATCAAAGATTCAATCTCTTTCTTCCTCTTGATGCTCGGCTTCTCCTGTTTCTTCTTCTCTTTCCTAGCAGCTTGCACAGGAAAACCAATAAACGTCTCATCTACATTTAGTCCTAACTCTTCTTCATCAACAGGAATAGGACTTTTGTTCCCTTGATCTTCAACGTTCTGGCTAGCAGACGCACCAGCCTCAGTGGCCTTGGGCATGGTTGTCTCTACCGTTTCAGCATCTGAATTCCAACGTTCATCCTCTAGCGTCTCTTCTGAATCAATAGACGCTTCATCAACTAAATGTAATCCCTTTTTCGCCATCATCTTGTTTCTTCTTTGCGTGCTTTTCTTCTTCTCAGGTTTAGAAACCTCTAACCTTATCTCCTGTTTCTTTGTCTTTCCACTCTTTGCGCCAACATTCACAACTTGTCTTTTGCGTTTAGCATCAGGATCAACATGATGTAACGGATTATCAGGATCAGAATCACTATTTACATTCCTCACAAGCCCTTCACCCGGATCTGTATAATCGACTCTAGCTAGGTGTCCAAATAAACGTCTTACTGGAGGACGTTCATCAACTGACAAACCCTTATACGCTTTCATCCTAGCGAGTGTATTCAGTGACATATGTTCCTGAACAACAATGTGCTTAGGATCTCTTTTCAGCTCCTTATACTTGTTGTCAAACACCATCTGGAGGAAACGAGGATAAAGTAAAAACTTAAGATTCCTCGTGCCGTTCACAGGCTCTAGTAAATGAGACATCAGCATGCCAGAGACATTGAAAGGTTTGTTCAATAATAAAGAAACCATCATAGAACTGATGCTCTTCCTCATCAAATCATATCCTCCAGCTGCAGATCCGAATACATGAATCAAAACATGTGCCAGATATTTGAATTGTGGGCACAGTTTTCCCTTATGCAATGAACCGTCAGTGATTGGTCCATTGTATTTCATTCTGAGGAAGCACTTTCGCTGATCCATAAAAGTAAACTCCTTTGGATCTGTCGGCTCATCATTCAAGTTCAACGCTTCTCTCAGGTCCTCTTCACAAACAATGACTCTCTGTCCTTGAATCTTGCTTGTCAAACACGATTCGCACTTCCAGAAGTCAAGCTTAGCATTCGACCAAAATTCTTGTATCATATCCCTGTAGATAACTGTTGGCGTAGCAATGGCATCTATCACCCTGCATCTCTTCAGAAAATCAATAATGCCAACGAACTCTGTATGCTTCTTTACATTTCCGAGATACGCACAGCAGTTATGCGCATTTTCAAAATCTAACTGTTTGGCAGGCTGTGAAGATGATCCAGCTTGTTCCGTCGTCTTCTCTTGTTTAGACATCGTTAAATCTGCAAAACAAACAAAAACACACGTTAAAAAATCGACAAAATTTCAAATTGAAAAGTTTTGGTAACAAACCGTCTCTTTCGCCCAAACGGGGGTTCGAAAGAGAATGTGCAAGGTGCGAATGTGAAATATAAATGGTACGAATGTATGAATTTTGAATAAAAGTTTCATTCGCCCACTTATTCTTCATTCGACTGTTTTAACTTCTCCTTCGCCCATTCGTACTGGTCGAAGGAGTCTGTTCATAATTTTGAAATTTCAATTTTGAAATTGAGTGATTCTGAACATGTCCATTTGATTGAAACAAAACCTAATGATGCCGATTAACAATCCTAAACTAGCAGATTCATTGATTATGTATTGTATTTGTGTTTTCACTTAAAAACTAGGGTTTAAACACAGATTGATCAAACAGTCGAGTTTTAAACCAATGTTTTTGTTATATCTCCCCCTAAAACACACATACAATAAACCCCAATCAACAATTGTTACTATTATGGTGATTTTAAACAGTTTTGATCAGTTAGGGCTCGGAATATTTAACAGCGATTAAATCCGATAATCCTTGATGAAAACCTGTGAATAAGATGGCAAAATGATCAGTGTGAAGTCCCGAACACAATGGAATGATTCAAATTAAACAAGCAACAAAGTGAGTTTAAGATGAAAAATCTGAAAAAAATATAGAATGGAGTTCGAATGAGCAGATGGGTTTATAAAAGCATGCTCCTTCGCCCATTCTATACAAATGAAGGAGAAACTTTTGTCTCCTTCGACCCTAGTAAAAGGGTACGAATGAGGCAAAAGGGTTCGAATGAGATAATGATCATGAACACTCTCCTTCGCCCATATAAAACATACGAAGGAACATGTAAAATCCCACATTCGACCAACCGAATGGGCGAATGAGAAATAGGATTTTTGAAAATTTTCCAAATCTCAAAAACGAGTCCCGGTCCAATTATTTTCCAACTTTTAAGCATCCAACAATCATGTTTTCACATTTTAACAGTTACAAAGCTCAAATGGTGTATCAAGGTTTAGAAAATCAACATCAACCACCATCAGTTATCAAAAATAAGATGAAAAAGAAAAATCTTTTTGGATTTTCTAAAGTTTATGCTAAAACACACCTAAAATCTTTTTGAGTTTTGTAATTTTTGACGATAAAATAAAATGCAAAAATGTAAATGAAAAACTGTAAATGTTTTTGGGATTTCCGGTAAAGGGATCATATCAGTTTTTGAGAAATCTGATCACACCGTTGATCTTTTTGAAATTATTATCATTAAAGACAATGTGTGATCAAGGTTTAGAAAATCAACATCAACCACCATCAGTTATCAAAAATAAGATGAAAAAGAAAAATCTTTTTGAGTTTTGTAATTTTTGACGATAAAATAAAATGCAAAAATGTAAATGAAAAACTGTAAATGTTTTTGGGATTTCCGGTAAAGGGATCATATCAGTTTTTGAGAAATCTGATCACACCGTTGATCTTTTTGAAATTATTATCATTAAAGACAATGTGTGATCTGGCAATTGCTGATATTGTGATCCACATAAACTCACATGCAGACTTTTGTGCAGTGCTTTATACTGATACTGATATTTATAGTATAAACGCAATTGTCTGTGGTTCCCACGCACACGACATACTCCCGTATCAAGAAGTAAATGCACAAAGACTCATTGTAAAGCGTGATTATGCCGTCGTCTGTAATTGTACAAGATATAATGCATAGAGGTATACAGGTCAGCAAATTAATGCAGCAAAGTAACATATGCACTATACCAGGTTGAGGACTAATATTAATCATGATTTGCATCAATGATCAATACGATGTAATAGATAATCTTTGATCATCATATAACATGGAAACTTCCTCAATTCGGTAACTTTAGGATTTGGCATATAGCTCTTTTATAAAGACACCCTGTCTGATCTAGGTCCGTAATGACTTACAGCAGAAGATCAGAGAGGCTATCCCCAGACAACTAATAACATAACGACCCTAAACCTCTGAGTTTTGTACAGATACCCTATCAAACGAAATTACGGTACTAAGACCATATGCCCATGAGGAGTTCATCCACACACAAATCGTTTGATATGTATGTATCAGGCACGCAGTAATAGGTCTACGAAGCCTATCAGCACATCGCACAGACTCAGACACACGCCCTATATAGCAGTACATTACTTAAAATGTGTCAGATCCCCACTGATGTACTATCATTTCCCTTTATACTCCAGGAAATCATTTTAGATTTTTCTGATTTTTATAGATTTTCGAATTTACTGTTCCCAAGGATAAGCTGGAGCATTTCAAATATGTTACTGCCCAGATATCGTTTGTTCACAGAAATCTGACGGCATTAATCTAAGGGAAGAAGATATAGCAGTCAGCAAAGAAATTTTCTAATTTTTATGGATTTTGAAATTTTTCAATGTTTTTAGATTTTCGAAATTTTTCTGAAAAGCAGTAAAAATTTAAACTAAAAAGTGATAGACTGAGGTGGTGATCAGTCTTGTTTTTCATTAATACCATTAGCTTTTAAAAGATAATCAAATCTGGATTTATCAAAAGCTTTGGTAAAAAGATCTGCGCGTTGATAATCAGTGTGGATTTTGACCATATCGATCAACTCTTTAGCATAACAATCACGGATAAAATGATATTTAATCCGGATATGTTTAGCCTTTGAGTGATTTACTAAGTCTTTTGTTAATGCGATTGCGGCCTCATTATCACAGTAAATAGGGGTTTTAAGAAATTGCAAACCGTAATCCACCATCTGTTGTTGGATCCAAAGAACCTGTGAGCAGCAGCTCGATGCTGAAACGTATTCTGCTTCACATGTGGATAGTGCAACTGCGGTTTGTTTCTTGCATTGCCAGGTCACGAGCCTGCTCCCCATAAACTGACATCCAGCCATTGTGGATTTGCTGTCTTTGTCACAGCCGCCCCAATCTGCATCACTAAAAGCGATTAGGTCAAAATTATCATCATGAGGGTACCAAAGTCCTTTCGATGGACAACCCTTCAGATATCTAAGGATACGCTTGACAGCTGCAAGATGACTCTGTTTCGGCTTCGATTGATATCGCGCACAAAGACATGTCGCAAACATTATATCAGGTCTAGACGCTGTGAGATACATCAGAGATCCGACGATTGCTTTGTATGTAAATGGATCAGTCAGCTCCCCCTTAAGGTCAACTCCAATCCCGTGATTGGGCTGTATCGGGGTATCCATCGACTTCGAATCATCCATCTGGAATCGGCTCAAGACTTCAGAAACGTATTTCGTCTGGTGAATAAAGATCCCCGTTGGTCTTTGCTCCACCTGCAAGCCTAGGAAAAACTGCATTTCTCCCATTGCGCTCATCTCGAACTTTTCCTGCATAACTTGTTCAAATTCCCTGCACAGAAGTTCGTTAGTAGACCCAAAAATAATATCATCAACATAAATTTGTACAAGAAGCAAATCATCTCCTGCTCGTTTTGTGAACAATGTGCAGTCTACCAGTCCGCGTTTGAATCCTTTCGAGAGAAGATGCATGCTCAGCTCCTCATACCATTGTCTCGGAGCCTGGTGTATCCCGTAGAGAGCTTTGTTTAACACATAAACCTTATCCCGGTGAATAGGGTCCTCAAAGCCTGGCGGTTGACCTACGTAAACTTCCTCTTTGACCACACCGTAAAGAAATGCGCTCTTTACATCCATCTGATACACCTTAAATTTCTTCCATGATGCAAACGCTAGGAACATTCGGATAGCTTCCAAGCGTGCAACCGGTGCATAGATTTCATTGTAGTCGATTCCCTCAACCTGATGAAAACCTTGAACGACCAAACGAGCTTTGTTTCGCACTATGACTCCTCTGTCATCCTTCTTGCATTTAAACACCCATTTGGTTCCAATTTTCTTTCTTCCAGGGGGCAAATCTGTCAGTGTCCATACACCAAGTTTCTGGAATTGTAATAACTCCTCCTGCATTGCTTCCACCCAGGCATCATCCAAAAGAGCATCCTTGTATGTCCGAGGCGCGACCTGCGAAACATAACAAGCAAACGACTAGTCATTTTGAAAACCAAATTTCTGTATTTTGGCATATAAAGCAAGGTTGCCAATATTTTCTGGTGCTTGAGCATTTCTCAGCTGCCCTCTTGTCATCACGCTGCTACCAGGATCACCAATAACCTGTTCAAGCGGGTGTATCCGATGTATCCGAGATTCCGGATAATCAGGTACTTGTACTCCCGTTTGAGTTGTCAAATTCTCTGTAGAAACCAGATCATTACCCACATTTGATGTTGAAGCATCAGTATTAGTTGGGCTCACTGGTGGTGTCACTGTAGCGTTGTCCAGAATAGCTTCACTAGTTGCATCATCGTCTTCATCTTCTGAATCTGATGAATTAAGCGTTTTAGAAGCTTCTTGGAACACCTCTTCTTCCATCACAGGAGCAGTGGTATCATTAGAAGCTGCTTGAGGATTTACCGTGATCGGACGCACTAACGGTGAAGTCACGGCGTTTTCAACCTCGTAATATAAGCGAAGTACAGCTTCTTCAACCATGCTATCTAGATTGAATGATTCAAAGAAGTCTTTGTAATCAAACATCCAATCTGGTCCTCCACCCTGTACATTTTGTGTGTATCTTTGAACTTCGACGTTAGCCCACTCCTCGACTTTTCTAGTTCTTTTGTTGAATACCCGTTTTAATGGGGTTGCATATCCAACAAAATAACCTTCTTCAGCCTTTGGTGCGAACTTCTCCGAAGGATTTAGCATTGTACACGGGGCACCAAATGGTTCTAGATACTCCAGATTCGGCTTGCGTCGGTTCAACAGCTCATAAGAAGTCTTGCCAAACTTCTTCACTGTCAAAACACGGTTAAGAGTATAACATGCCGCGTAAATAGCTTCGTTCCAGAACATGACTGGAAGATTTGAATCCGCAAGCATAGTTCTCGCCGTCTCTATTAGAGTCCTGTTCTTTCTCTCTGCGACACCGTTCTGCTGGGGTGTATACGGAGCACTATATTCATGATGAATTCCTTTGTTTGCACAAAGATCCTCCATCTGAGCGTTTTTGAACTCCGTCCCATTGTCACTCCGGATTCGTTTGATCTTTAGACCATATATATTTTCCAGACGTGTAAACAGAACCTTCAGGTTATCAAAAGTGTCGCTTTTCTGATGCAAGCACATTACCCATGAAAATGTTGAATAATCATCAGTCACCACAAGACAGTACAACTCCTCTGCATGACTTTTGCTTCTGACTGGACCGAATAAGTCCATATGCAAACGTTCAAATGGCAGCTCAACGGAATTGACTTTCTTTGGTCTAAGGGATTGTTTGTGCTGCTTTCCCTTTTTGCAACTAACACACTTGTCGTTTAAATGGAAGTGTTTCACATTAACTCCCGTGACAAGTTCATTCTTCACTAACTGGTTCATCTTTCGCAAATGGATGTGTCCCATTCTCCTGTGCCACATAATGGATTCTTTTTCTGTAGCCTTAGAGAGGAAACACGTGACTTGGCCATGGGTGGTCATTGCTTTGGACATATCAAGAATATACAAGTTGTTTACTCTCGGTGCCTTCAGCATCACCCATTCTTTCGGAAGCTCAAACCCAGGTTTCAAGATGTAGCAGGATTTGTCATCAAAATACACAGAAAATTGTTTATCACAAATTTGACTAACACTGAGCAGATTATAGTCTATCTGTTTCACGTATGATATCCGCTCAAATGTCACGACCCCATTGCTTACACTACCCTCCATCGTAATGTAGCCTCCCTTATTACCAGCAAATGCCACATAACCTCCGTTAATGTTTTTGATATCAAAGAGTAGCGTGAGGTCCCTTGTCATGTGACCAGAAGCTCCACTGTCAACAATCCATAGGCTGCTAACAGGGCCAGCTGGAGCTCCCTGCACATATAAAGTAGAGCAGTTAGATCTTTCGGGGGACCCAAGCCTGTTTGGTCTTGGGTCTTTGAACGGGTTGTTTCAAAGATTCTTTCAATTCACAAACATCTTGGGTTAACTCAACCCCTTTCTTCTCACTTACAACTTTCTTTTTCTCACTCTTCTCATTCTGTGAAGTAGAGGCTCCTTCAGATTCCTTAGATGACCAAGATTGCTCAGATCTTTTCAAGATCCGGATCTGAGATTTTGAAGTCTCAGTCGGTTTCTTTACTTCATCTTTAAATGCAACCTTTTTGGTTACCTTCTCTGATTTAACAGAGACGGGTCCAACTGCTTGTTTTCCATTAGGTTTAGGAGCAACCTTTTTGTTATCAGCAGTTGAGTTCATCACAGGTTTCTTAGCAGATTTTTTAGTGGTTATCCGATTGCGATTATCATACGTCATCGGACGGTTTTCCCTCTTGTTATAAAAATTGTTTTGATTATGATAAGATTCTTGCTGAGGGAAATACCGTCTTTGTGAATAACCGTAGTTGTCAACCGGATAATCATGATATTGCCTCATCTCCACCTCGTGCCTTTTGTGTCGTACGTACGGGAGGCGGCATGTAAATGTCCCCGTTCCCCGCACTTATAACACGCACGGTATTCCTCATAGTTTTCTTTGATCGGCGACTTGGAAAAGCTAGCAATGGGATATCGATCGACCATGCATTGTTTCCTTAAACTCTCAGGAGCTGGGTCCTTCGAGTAAGTCGGTTCAATAAAACTGTTTGCTTTATCAACAGGCATAACAAATTGTGTGACATTGACCTTGGCATCTTTATCCGAATAAATTTTATCTAAAATTTCTTGAGGAATGTCATTGGTTCTTTCAAATTTTGGAAACCAAATCGTACTTTCCTGCAAGATCTTTTCAATTTTTGAATAATTGACAAACTTAATCGGATATTCATCATCGGACAAAATCTTATCGGAGCCTTGCATCCGATAGAAGATTTTGACAGGTTTGTCACACGATTCGTTGCTCATTTCATTAGATTTTTTAGATTTAAGCTCATTTTTCTTTTCAACCAGTTTCACCACATTTTTCTCAGATTTAGTTTCATTTTTCTTTTCTACCAGTTTAACAACATGTTTCTCAATTTTCTTTACCTCTTTCTTTTCAAAACACTTACCAACAGACTTTTCATTTTTCTTTACCACATTCATACGATGAGCATTTGCCATTGGATGAATGATCTGAGACGGTGAGACAGGCTCAGTAGTGATTATGTGATTTTCATCAGGGATATCACTTTCATTTTCAACCGTCTCAGATGGTTCATCTTCTTCATCTGAATCATCAGCAGCGACCACACCCTCATTATTTCCAAGTACTGGTCTCACATCAGAATACGGATCCCCGACACTGGAAGTGTTAGGCTCGTTTTCTGATGTTGAGTCAGAATTGACTAAAGTCTCCGGTGATATAGCATGTAAGTTGTGATTCTCAAACAATACCGGAGATGGGACTGCCTTATAGTTTGCACTATTCGACTGGGAGGGTTCTTCTATGATATGGTCAACTACATATGCTATGTGCTTGTAACTCTCTAACTTCTTGTTTACTTTTTCAGCAAAGCACTTGATGGTTGCCATTTCCAATTTAGTGTTTTCCATTTCATTGATGTAATTATTAATGGCAAGTTGTTTAATTGACAATGTCTTTTTAAGTTCAGACACATCCTTTTTATAACCATCAAGAACTTTGTTGAAATCTTTTAAATCTTTTTGATAAATCTGACAGTTGATTTTGGCACTCTCAAGTTGGACCTTGAGAAGCTTATTTTCATCAGTCAGCTTTTCAAAATCAGCACATTTATCACATTTAACACACACTTGAGATTGAGATTCAGAACTTACCGGTTTAGGAGGTTCTGTCATGGCCATCAAAGCGAAGTGAGCTTCCTTCCCTGCGAAGAATTTGGAGTAGTCAATCTTGGTGCACGCATCATCCACCATACATGACTTGCGTGTCATCAGGAAATCAGCTTCAGCTAGCAGTTGGTCAATGTCATCATCTAGTGAATTCACACTAGCCTCTGAATCAGATTCACTCTCCATATCCGAGTAAGCTGAATCGTAGTGGTCTCCAACATCCGTGACAGAATCAAGAATCATCCCCGATTTCTTGTCTTCACTCTCAGCAATCACATCCTCATTCACTTCCTCAATTTTCAACTCCGACACTTTTTCAATCACAACCTCCTCTTCATTCTCCTCATTCTCATCCAAACTCATCTGCTGTGCCACACAAGCCACGTTCCCAGCAGTAATCTCCTCCACCCCCAATTGCATACCCGTCCAATCAAAACCTTCATCCTTTTGGATCACAAGTGCTTTGTTTTGGTTTTGTGTGTTAGGTGTAGAGATAGGAACAATAGTTCGGTTTGGATTTTGTTGAGGTTGGTTTTGAGTTGTGGATTGTCTAGTGTTGGTATTTTGTTGGGTTCTGATAATTGTTTTGGGGTTGAAAGCTTGAGATGTTAGGACTGTTGTATGACACTTGATTTTGGTTTTGATTTTGTCTGTTTTGGTATGTTGAATTGAACGGGTTTCGATTACCTTGCTGTGCTGGCTGTGTACACTCTCTTTTAAAGTGACCCTTCTCTCCACAATTAAAGCATGTAACTTTTGCTTTGTTGAATCCGTATGTGGTGTTGGGAGAAGTTGAGAGGTCAGTTCTGCCAGTCTTCTGAATAAAGTCAGTGGCTCTCCTCATTATGCTCGCAAAAGCCCACTGAATGTCCATTAGCTCCATCTCCTCTTTGTCGATTTGAGCGTAGTCTTCATTGGTGAGATTGTTGTTTCCAATTTGACTCGCAACCAAACCGTTGTAAGAAGCAACCATAGCAGATACAAGAGCAACATGCTGTTGAGCAATTTCAACAGTCACATTGTTAAGGTTTAAGGTCTCTAACACAATCGGGTTTTGACTTGATTGTGCTTGAGTAATCTGCATCTGATTCATGTGAGGAGGATATGGTTGTTGTTGTTGTTGAGGTTGACTTGATGTGTAGCATGCAGCTTGTTGTAATGGTGAAAAAGGTGGAATAAAGTTTGATGTTTGATAAGGTTGTTGTGTGTATGATGGTGTGTAAGATGAAGTTTGGGCAAGGTAGTTGATGGGTGCTTTTGTGGGTTCAACAACATTGGATACACATGCTATGTGAGGAGCAACATTAGAAGTTGTGCTTGAAGCAGAAAGAGAGTTAGATGTACCACTCACATATAGATCAGGATTCTGTGGAATTTGAGCTCTCTTAGCTTTTCTCTTTTCCTCCATCTCTTTGTTTTCCAGCTTTTGAATGAACTCGTTAATAGTCCAATACTGGTATGCATCCTTCTCCTTCAACACTTCAATGTGTTGGTTCCAGTAGGGTGGTAAAGCATCAGCAAATTTATCTACTAATTCTGACATTGGTATGCTGATCTCATAGCTCGACAGTTCAGTGAGCAAATGGCAATACCGTGGAACCAACTCTTTTAGGGTCTCATTACCCATGTAACTGAAGTTTTCAAATTCCTTCCGAAGCTCTTCCATCCTCAGCTTCCTTGTCTTCTCATTTCCATCATGTCGATTTCTCAGCATATCCCATAGTTGTTTGGATGTTGTACACGATCCAAACTTATGCAATAAATCAGTGTTGATCGCCTGGGATAGCTGAGAGAATGCCTTCTTCTCTATCGCAAACCTCTTCTTCTCATCATCCGCCAAATTCTCCAAAGGTATCGGTTCTCCAGTATTCTCCAGAATAGGAGCAACGTAACCCTTCACAATCATTTGCCATGCCTCGGCTCCCTCAAGTCCTTGTCCCTCAACATGGATCTTAAACTTCGTCTTCCAAGTATTGTACTCCTTCATGTCCATTAGCTTTGGTGGACGATTGCCACTTCCAGAGGATAGATCATGAATAAGAGTGGATATGGCATTGGTCGTCTGCGAATGAACTGCTGCTGTTGTGACTCCCCAATAGTTGTCAATTGGTTGTTGTAATGGTTGAACAACTTGTTGAGGAGCCGAACTAGTCATTGCCATATAATTGATTGGCTGTGATGGTTGACTAGTCTTCTGGGCTGCAACGGACCACGGATCTTGTGTTGTCTGCTGTTGTGGTGCTTGAGTAGGTCTAGGCGTTGTTGGGAAGTTCCACATCTTGTCCTGCAAACGATTAAACAAGAAAAGATTAGAAATGTTTTAAAACAGGATGTTCCTTCGTACAGTCGGACGTGCGAATGAGAAATAAAGTTCTCCTTCGACCGTTTTGATTGATACGAATGTGGACTAAAATAACAAAATCTCCTTCGACCGCTTTCGTCTCTCTTTCGACCGTTCTTCTGCTCCTTCGACCGTTTGATCAGACGAAGGTGATGCAACTGGACGAATGAACAAAATAAGCAATCAAAGTCTACTTTCGACCACTATAACACCTCCTTCGACCACAAAATCCCTCGTTCGACCCAAATAAATTCCACTTTCGACCAAACTCTCTCTTTCGACCCCTGAGATTTCAAAAACGGTTATTCTTTGAAAATCCGTTAATTTTGATCATGTTTATCAAATGTTGATGGATTTTGATGATCTAAATCAGGTTTTGAATCGGAATTGATTTGGAACAACTTTTAATGAAGAGAATTATCCAATTAAACCTCAAAATCAAGTTGTAATCAATCAAAATCTTATCACATCAGTTTGTTCATTGAAAACAGAAACTTTTTGACCAAAATTGGGTCCAAAACAACTGAGAAACTATTAATTTGTGGTTGTTTGATCCAGAATGGCTCTGATACCACTTTGTATGAGCGTGAAAGGATTGTATAACAACAAAGAATGATCAAACAAGTTAGTTTTAGGTGCGGAAACCCTAAAACTATCACAAAATAATAGTCAAACGGATTAAAACACACAGATCATCATTTTCAAAGGTTTTTCATTAATTAATCACTCGATTACACGTTGAAATATAGTTACAATCAAGGTATGAACGATAAACGAGTTAAACAAAACACTAGAGAGAGTTTCAGAAAGTGGAGGGAATAATAATGACCAAAAGTTACATTCAAAAATCAAACTTGTCTATTTATAGACTGCACATTCGCCCAAATTGATTGTGCGAATGTGCAGGTTCGCCCAAAACATCTGGTCGAACCAAGTTCTACAATAAAGTAAAATCACATTCGTCCATGTCTTCTACCTTCGCACCTTTTATCTTCCTTCGCACCTACAAAAAGTCTCCTTCGCACCAACTAAAACTCTCCTTCGCACCAACGATATTTACCAAAACATATGTGTTGTTCAATCCGAAGCATTAGTCGCACTTTTGCATCTACACTGCCTTGATAACTTCATCCCAAGATTCGGGGATTCTGTCCTTGCCGATAAGACATTTCATGAGGTCTTCATTGTTGACTCCTTGGAGGAAACCCGCGAGTGTGAGAGTTCCTCACCACGCATGATTTGCAACGCCTCTCTGTTGTAGTGGATGATGTAGTTCTCTATCGATTCGTTGTCTCGGCATTGACACAACAGGATGTGGGCCTTTTCCTTCTTGTGCTTTCTCCGGTGAGAGAAATGAAACGAGAACTTTGCCAGGAGATCATCCAAGTTGCAGATTCTGCCCGCTGGTAGATTCTCAAACCAGACTCTCACGGGGCCTGTGAGAGTTTGCGCAAAGAGATGGCACCAGACTTGCATGGGCCAGTTCTCGGCACTTGTCGGTGTTCGGAAGTCATGAACATGGTCATCTGAGTCGCGGATGCCATCATACTTCCCGATGCTGCTCGGAAGTTTATCCTTGGCTGTGATAGGTTCCAGGGCCACGCACGAGCAAAACTTGGACTTCTTTGCAAGGTCTTTTGGTTGGTAGGGATTGACTAAATCATCATCATCCTCTGCGTATGCAGTGGATTCATAACTTTATTCCTCATCTGAGGGAGCGTAGCCCTGGCAGGAGTATTTTTACCATGGTCTCCACTATGACTCCCTTGATTGTTGTCTTTTTGAAGGCGGCTAGAAGTTTTGTTCCTATGGCTTGGCTCTTGACCCGGGGGATAGGACCAAAGCTGAGGGTCTTCTAGATTTGTTTTTGAGCCATCTACATCATTTTCTGCTGATAACAAGCAGTGACTCTTGCTTGTTCTCGGAAGAGCCAATCGTTGGGTCTTTGTTGTCTTCATCTTGGTGTGCCCATTGGCCACTTTGTCCGTGGTAGTCACCAGTGCTGGCTACATAGGTGTGAGCCGTCTGATTAGCCACCTCGGTGATGGTGTCTGGGGTTTCAACTTCGTTACCCTCGTCATAATCATCCTCAATGACGGGGGCGTCGACGTTGAACTTTGAGGGTTTCCGGTTGCCATGTGTCTAGCTAAAAGATGGATTGGAAGGTAGCTCTAGCCGGTATGGATGGCACCAATGAAGAAACAATAGTCTAACATCCAATTAAAGAAGCTAAACCACTGTTGTTGTAGGATTAATCCTTTGCTAGATATCACGGCTGGAGAGTGGTGGGAGTGAGGATGACCTGAAACAACACAAATAAAATAAGTGGGAGGCGACTGCTAGGAACCGAAGTCAAAACCAACGTACATACACAAAAATGGAGTCGACCTTAGTGTGTTCCTTAGGGTTTTCTGAACGGCATATCCAAGGAGGTGAAGCCCTCCTTAAATAAGTTCCACGCGAGCCTCTAACATTAACCCTTAACCTACCCACTAGGCCGAGACCCAGTTAAAGGCTTACCTCCACACTGGCCCACCATTAGTAGAGGATATAATGTTATATTATATTGTATAAATCATATATATATATATATAGAGAGAGAGAGAGAGATAGTACCCTGCATTCAGCGTGGCGATGTGCCATTAGTGGATGTCTAGGGCTTGGACACGCGTCATCCGCTCGTAGGTGGTAGGCCTGACGCGCCCTGATTGGCTGATTTCTCTTTGTCAATTGTACCTCTGTCTCCTATGTTGGTGGTCAATAGTGGAGATCGTTGGTGAGCTGGCCTTGTGTAGTCTCATTGGTTGACGCGGATGGAAACTGCACTTGTTGTTTCTTGTGCGCATGGCGCGCACGTGTAACATTTCGCATTTAACTATTTATACGTTACGGATTAAAACGACAAGCCCTATTATTTTTGATGATATTTTGAACCCCTATACAATGATAATTATATATCTATATATATATATATATATATAATAATAATAATAATAATAATAATAATAATAATAATAATAAGTTTAGTGTGTAAAAAAAAAAGGAGTTTTGGATAAACAAACCCAACACTTTTGTTCAGCCATCATCAGCCCAGCCCAAACCCAGTTATACCCCGGCCCACCAGAAATCCGGCCCAAGGCCCACTACTCCCCTCCCATCCTTACTCTGCTTTATCAAAAAGAAAAGAAACCTTGCCGGGTTTCGAACCGGCGTCACTACACACACACACACAAGCACGAACCAGCTGGGCCATACGTGATTCATGTTTTATTTCCCACTCGTGTTATATAAATACACTTATTCTTTTTCCCTCTTTTCCTCCTTCGCGAACTGCTGCAGCAGATATGGTATAATTGATCAATCAAGTTAGCATTTTTTTTTATGGTTTGACTTAGGAAACGTGATTATCGGCCTCGTCTGACTTAGATACCCATTGATTACAGATCAATTATCCATCAATTAACCATAACTCGCGTGAAGACTTCAATGCTTGGTCAACTATGCCGATTTGATCACTGATGCACCCACACTATAAATTGATCGTCCCTAAGCATTCACAACTCGCCAATCTTCATCTCTTAACCCCTCAATTCTTCACTTAAACACAGTCCTTGTTCATACGATCGGGTGTTGACTTTTTGGTTAACCGGCTAATCAAGCATCAAAACAATCTTGTAAGCATAATTATTGTTGTGGGGTTTGTTAAACGGCGTCCATACAACAAAAACCCTAACATTAATCGGGTTAATAATGTGTGGATTGCTTGATTGGAAAACTAGGGTTTCGATATGTTAATTTGGGGAAGAAACTGCTTCTGTATACTGTATTTATGTTTATAAAACTGAAATGAATCACAACCACAGGCCTAGGCCAAGTGGTTGTGACTGTTGTTGTAACCCAGAGCACCCGGGTTCGATTCCTGCTTGGGACGCCCCTTTTTCCACTCATTTTCATATTTTTAAACAAAACAAATAAAATACATATATTACATTTAAATCTTATAAATTCATTTTTAATTATTAAAACCTTGTTATAAATTCTAAAAAAATTATATTTATTAAATCTGAGATAAAAGTTTTATTTCCAATTTTTATTTTTCTGAAATTCATTTATTTAATACTTATAATAATTAAATGAATTTTATACTATTATATTTATAAAAATCCATTAAAATATCAAAACGATCTTATTAATTTCTACAAAAATTATCCTAAGTTTTTATAACATTAAGCTTTTCAGAAATGATTTTTATTTCTGAAAAATCATTTATTTAATATTTTTAATCAATTTTTGTTAGTTTTAATCATAATTAAATCATAATAAATCCAATTTTTATTATTCTTGCACCAAAATTTTATACAATTTATTTTTAAATATTTAGAACAGAAATATGATTTTTAATATAATAATTCTTTAATTTTTGTATTTTTGAAAATTAAAGTTAAATTTTGGCAATTTGTAATAAATAGATTTAAAAATCTATTTTAAAAGAAATAATTTTATAAAAATTATTTTTATACTTCAAACACATTATTGTGAGCATTCTAAATTCAAATTTTATAAAAAGGCTTTCTTTTATTTAATTATCAAATTTCCCTTTATTTAATTAACATTTTATTTTAAATTCAACGATTGGATATCCCCAAATTCGAAGCCCTATAAACTTATACATTTATAGACTTGGTAGACTTAGACATATATATTACCTCATTATAGGGTGATACTTGATACATTGGGCAACACACTATTTTTCAAGAGATAACGTTTTGCTAAGGTGAGTTTACATAGCCCCTTTTCTCTTTTACATTATTTTTGGGGTGAAACATGTTTAAACATTTTATACTATCATTTACTCATACTTACTTGTGATTCAATTACACTATCATTCTATCATTTGACTGTAACAAAAAGACACAGTACAATCATTAACAATGATCAAGCCGCCTGTTTAGATTATAGCGCTATAGGTCTGACAAACCCATCCCCCCACATAGACTCAGGGATGATCGATAACAGTAATAACATTTAACTAACTTACGAGTTAGTCATCAGTCGACACAAGGTTTGGTTGTACAAAGACGCATTGTTACATGTCGGTATCATATTCTATCATCATACAACTTTGAATGTTGTACAAACTATTGTTATCAATTATTTTCAAAAACCTATGTATTCTCACCAACTTTTGTTGACCCAAAATATTTTCAATTTAACATGTTTCAGGTTCTACTTGCTTGAAGATTTGCTTGAAGATATGTGCATAGTTTTATTCAATTTGATGTACGAATTCTTGTAGAACAATTGTATGTAAATTATTTAAAATCATTTAATGAAATTTATTATTCACCATGAGCTACTGAACAATCATCAATACGTGGCACCCCGATGTTTCCGCCATCGGTTGGGGTGTTACAGATTGGTATCAGAGCCATGGTTATAGGGAATTAGGTTATTAGAAAAATAATCTAGTCTATAACCATAGGATTTAATCAGTACTTGCTCCTTTTACTTGCTACACTCTATCTCCCTCCTACTTCTTATCTCTACTATCATCCCTACAAGAAGGTTGCTCTCCATCACTGGATTCACTCTTAGACTAATAAGGCAAAATCCTCAGGTTTTACCTGAACCACCTTGAGTTCTCGTCGAAGTTCTAGATTTTAATAACGAACACGTGCAATCTGGAAGGGTGAACGCCTGTATTCTGAGTCTTCTGTCTAGGCTGGCATTGCGCATATATCCCAATCAGACGAGGGACCCGGATGCCTACCTGGGAATTCTCGGGATGAGTGTTCACTTATAGGCTAAAGCATGTCTTCATTTGTTATTAGAATTTAGAATCCTTGATAAGTCAACGTTTTCGTTTATTCGTTTTAATTAATGAATAAATGATTACATTCCTTATATAATCTCACTCATTTCACTGTGTCTCTTACAGATCATGCCTCCACGTCGCAGTGCTCGTCTTAACAGTGGTGAAAATCATGATGAAGGAAGTAACAATCACAACCACAACCACGAAACTAACCATCACAACAACAACAACAACAATGGTGTCGATGCCCAACTGGCTGCAATCATTTCTCAACAAATGGCGCAGCAAATCGCAACTCTGGTTCCCAACTTACTAGCTCAAGTCATCCAGTTGAACGGAAACGGGAACGGCAACGGCAACGGGAATGGGAATGGAGACCAAAATGGGAATGGACTTCCAGCCTGTACCCTTAAGCACTTCAATTCTTGTAATCCCCCAAAGTTTAGTGGTGAAGAAGGAGCTACAGGACTCCTACAATGGTTTGAGGGTATTGAAAATACCTTCATCAACAGTGAGTGTCCCGATAACTTTAAGGTCCGTTATGCTATGAGTGTTCTTCACAAACGAGCACTCACTTGGTGGAATGAGGAAAAGCGTACCCGAGGAGCTGAAGTTGCACTTACTATGACGTGGGATCAAGTCAAGGAGATAATGAAAGATGAATTTTGCCCACGAAACGAGGTCAAGAAATTAGAAGACGAGTTCCACACCCTTGCTCAGGATAGTGGGGAAAACCTTGCCTACAATACCCGCTTTCACGAGCTTAGCTTACTGTTACCCCACAAAGTCACTCCCCTGCCGGTAGCCATCGAAAAGTACATCGGTGGTCTGCCCATGCAAATCCAGGATACGGTGTGGGGAAGGAATCCTGCCACCTTGGAGGAAGCCAAACGTTTAGCAGCTACCTTAACTGATAATCACGTAAAGAACGGGACCTTAGTTCGGAAAGGCAATAAAACAAGTATTGTAGCCACGGTAACCACTGAGAACCAGAAACGTAAGACCAGGGATCCTGCTGCAAACCTCACTCCACAAGCTTCTAACAAGAAACCTTATACAGGAAACCATCCATTGTGTAACACATGCAACCGACATCATCCCACTACTTCAGCGTGTCGCTTGTGCACCAATTGTGGTAGGTATGGCCATCTAGTTAATACATGTCGCGAGACCCCAAATCCTAATGCCAACCAACCCACCAACCCTGCTCAAGCTGCTAACCTTAATCAATACAACTATGGTCAATGCTATGAATGTGGAGACCCAAATCACTACCGTAACCGATGCCCTAAACTAAACCGAGATCAAGACCCTCCAGCTACTTAACAGCAGATTCCACCATTTGAATGTTGTTTGCTTTTAATTCTATGTATCAACACTTTTTGATTCAAATAATAAATCATAACATTTGTGTGCATGCTTGTTTGAATGTGAACTAATTGCTATATCTATACTTGCTTACTTGTACATCAATTAGTTGACTACCAAACAACCTACTTAACGATTGGTAGAGGTCATCATGTCTATCCAACAGTCGGGAGAGGCCCTACCACCTGCTCAACGACTGGCGGAGACTATCAGACCTGCTTAACAATCGGTAAAGTCATAAAAGGACGCAAAACCCTAATGTAAGGTAAATTGGTAATTACGGTCCGGAACGCAATCATGAATTTACAGGTACGTTAAGGTAGTGTGAAATTTTATCAAGGTTTTCGGTAGTTGGCCAATTGTAACCCTAGTTTTCCCTTAACTTCGGGACGAAGTTCCTAAAAGTAGGGGAGACTGTAACATTTCGCATTTAACTATTTATACGTTACGGATTAAAACGACAAGCCCTATTATTTTTGATGATATTTTGAACCCCTATACAATGATAATTATATATCTATATATATATATATATATAATAATAATAATAATAAGTTTAGTGTGTAAAAAAAAAGGAGTTTTGGATAAACAAACCCAACACTTTTGTTCAGCCATCATCAGCCCAGCCCAAACCCAGTTATACCCCGGCCCACCAGAAATCCGGCCCAAGGCCCACTACTCCCCTCCCATCCTTACTCTGCTTTATCAAAAAGAAAAGAAACCTTGCCGGGTTTCGAACCGGCGTCACTACACACACACACACAAGCACGAACCAGCTGGGCCATACGTGATTCATGTTTTATTTCCCACTCGTGTTATATAAATACACTTATTCTTTTTCCCTCTTTTCCTCCTTCGCGAACTGCTGCAGCAGATATGGTATAATTGATCAATCAAGTTAGCATTTTTTTTATGGTTTGACTTAGGAAACGTGATTATCGGCCTTGTCTGACTTAGATACCCATTGATTACAGATCAATTATCCATCAATTAACCATAACTCGCGTGAAGACTTCAATGCTTGGTCAACTATGCCGATTTGATCACTGATGCACCCACACTATAAATTGATCGTCCCTAAGCATTCACAACTCGCCAATCTTCATCTCTTAACCCCTCAATTCTTCACTTAAACACAGTCCTTGTTCATACGATCGGGTGTTGACTTTTTGGTTGACCGGCTAATCAAGCATCAAAACAATCTTGTAAGCATAATTATTGTTGTGGGGTTTGTTAAACGGCGTCCATACAACAAAAACCCTAACATTAATCGGGTTAATAATGTGTGGATTGCTTGATTGGAAAACTAGGGTTTCGATATGTTAATTTGGGGAAGAAACTGCTTCTGTATACTGTATTTATGTTTATAAAACTGAAATGAATCACAACCACAGGCCTAGGCCAAGTGGTTGTGACTGTTGTTGTAACCCAGAGCACCCGGGTTCGATTCCTGCTTGGGACGCCCCTTTTTCCACTCATTTTCATGTTTTTAAACAAAACAAATAAAATACATATATTAAATTTAAATCTTATAAATTCATTTTTAATTATTAAAACCTTGTTATAAATTCTAAAAAAATTATATTTATTAAATCTGAGATAAAAGTTTTATTTCCAATTTTTATTTTTCTGAAATTCATTTATTTAATACTTATAATAATTAAATCAATTTTATACTATTATATTTATAAAAATCCATTAAAATATCAAAACGATCTTATTAATTTCTACAAAAATTATCCTAAGTTTTTATAACATTAAGCTTTTCAGAAATGATTTTTATTTCTGAAAAATCATTTATTTAATATTTTTAATCAATTTTTGTTAGTTTTAATCATAATTAAATCATAATAAATCCAATTTTTATTATTCTTGCACCAAAATTTTATACAATTTATTTTTAAATATTTAGAACAGAAATATGATTTTTAATATAATAATTCTTTAATTTTTGTATTTTTGAAAATTAAAGTTAAATTTTGGCAATTTGTAATAAATAGATTTAAAAATCTATTTTAAAAGAAATAATTTTATAAAAATTATTTTTATACTTCAAACACATTATTGTGAGCATTCTAAATTCAAATTTTATAAAAAGGCTTTCTTTTATTTAATTATCAAATTTCCCTTTATTTAATTAACATTTTATTTTAAATTCAACGATTGGATATCCCCAAATTCGAAGCCCTAGAAACTTATACATTTATAGACTTGGTAGGCTTAGACATATATATTACCTCATTATAGGGTGATACTTGATACATTGGGCAACACACTATTTTTCAAGAGATAACGTTTTGCTAAGGTGAGTTTACATAGCCCCTTTTCTCTTTTACATTATTTTTGGGGTGAAACATGTTTAAACATTTTATACTATCATTTACTCATACTTACTTGTGATTCAATTACACTATCATTCTATCATTTGACTGTAACAAAAAGACACAATACAATCATTAACAATGATCAAGCCGCCTGTTTAGATTATAGCGCTATAGGTCTGACAAACCCATCCCCCCACATAGACTCAGGGATGATCGATAACAGTAATAACATTTAACTAACTTGCGAGTTAGTCATCAGTCGACACAAGGTTTGGTTGTACAAAGACGCATTGTTACATGTCGGTATCATATTCTATCATCATACAACTTTGAATGTTGTACAAACTATTGTTATCAATTATTTTCAAAAACCTATGTATTCTCACCAACTTTTGTTGACCCAAAATATTTTCAATTTAACATGTTTCAGGTTCTACTTGCTTGAAGATTTGCTTGAAGATATGTGCATAGTTTTATTCAATTTGATGTACGAATTCTTGTAGAACAATTGTATGTAAATTATTTAAAATCATTTAATGAAATTTATTATTCACCATGAGCTACTGAACAATCATCAATACGTGGCACCCCGATGTTTCCGCCATCGGTTGGGGTGTTACAGCACGCGTGTTGACAGGTCTGACCCTTTGGCGGAGCTTCCTGATTGGTCTCATGTCACTATTAGTTGTACAATCTGCTCCCTACATCCATAAACAGACGTTGGGATTTGCCTTCCTGGCGTCCGTTGGTTGGTTGGACCCGTGCGATAATCTCTGCCACGCGTCCCTTCGCTGTGATTGGCTCATACATGGTTGTATGTTGTACCTTTTGTCTTCCTCGTTCCCATGTAGCTTTGTATGCAAGCACTCATGGAAGATGTGTCGGAAGTGACCACGCAGTCGTGTAATGGTGTAACCCACGCATCCGCGAATTATCTTGGTTTGGCCTTTTTTGGGTATAGGTCGTTCAACGCGCCCAAATTAAAACCATATGAAAGAAAACGTAAAAGCATAATATGTAATTTAGGTGTATGCCCAAGACCCCAAATGCAGTGAAGTGTGCAGTGCTTTCTAATCGTGGCACTGGAAGCTAACTACCTGCAAAAGCATGTATATCGTGGGTCAACAAACAATGTTCGTGAGTTCACAAAGTAAAGAAGGTGAGTAAGTAAATGCGCTGGTTTCCAAAACCACGTAACCAAGTAAAAGCGTAAGTAATTAAGTTGGTTCAAAAACCATGTAACCACTAGTTCATCGCATGCCAAGGGTAGCTAACCCATTCATGATAACTAACACCGATATACCGAACTACTAATGTACGTGTTGTCACAAATGTGAGCAGTTTGCCTTGCATCATTGCCTATCAACAATGATAATCTGTTAAGTTATAGTTCACTCCCGTGCTCTCCCGAGCCGGTGTGAGGTTTGTCAGACCTAATAGCGCTATCAACTAATAACCCGCTTGCCATAACCCGACAACTCATTCGGTATGTGAAGGACTTACAGTGATAGTGTTGGTTTAGTTCATCAAGGACAAAGTTTGCGAACTAGCAAAACCCATAGAGAGCTTTGTTTAACACATAAACCTTATCCCGGTGAATAGGGTCCTCAAAGCCTGGCGGTTGACCTACGTAAACTTCCTCTTTGACCACACCGTAAAGAAATGCGCTCTTTACATCCATCTGATACACCTTAAATTTCTTCCATGATGCAAACGCTAGGAACATTCGGATAGCTTCCAAGCGTGCAACCGGTGCATAGATTTCATTGTAGTCGATTCCCTCAACCTGATGAAAACCTTGAACGACCAAACGAGCTTTGTTTCGCACTGTGACTCCTCTGTCATCCTTCTTGCATTTAAACACCCATTTGGTTCCAATTTTCTTTCTTCCAGGGGGCAAATCTGTCAGTGTCCATACACCAAGTTTCTGGAATTGTAATAACTCCTCCTGCATTGCTTCCACCCAGGCATCATCCAAAAGAGCATCCTTGTATGTCCGCGGCTCGACCTGCGAAACATAACAAGCAAACGACCAGTCATTTTGAAAACCAGGTTTCTGTATTTTGGCATATAAAGCAAGGTTGCCAATATTTTCTAGTGCTTGAGCATTTCTCAGCTGCCCTCTTGTCATCACGCTGCTACCAGGATCACCAATAACCTGTTCAAGCGGGTGTATCCGATGTATCCGAGATTCCGGATAATCAGGTACTTGTACTCCCGTTTGAGTTGTCAAATTCTCTGTAGAAACCAGATCATTACCCACACTTGATGTTGAAGCATCAGTATTAGTTGGGCTCACTGGTGGTGTCACTGTAGCGTTGTCCAGAATAGCTTCACTAGTTGCATCATCGTCTTCATCTTCTGAATCTGATGAATTAAGCGTTTTAGAAGCTTCTTGGAACACCTCTTCTTCCATCACAGGAGCAGTGGTATCATTAGAAGCTGCTTGAGGATTTACCGTGATCGGACGCACTAACGGTGAAGTCACGGCGTTTTCAACCTCGTAATATAAGCGAAGTACAGCTTCTTCAACCATGCTATCTAGATTGAATGATTCAAAGAAGTCTTTGTAATCAAACATCCAATCTGGTCCTCCACCCTGTACATTTTGTGTGTATCTTTGAACTTCGACGTTAGCCCACTCCTCGACTTTTCTAGTTCTTTTGTTGAATACCCGTTTTAATGGGGTTGCATATCCAACAAAATAACCTTCTTCAGCCTTTGGTGCGAACTTCTCCGAAGGATTCAGCATTGTACACGGGGCACCAAATGGTTCTAGATACTCCAGATTCGGCTTGCGTCGGTTCAACAGCTCATAAGAAGTCTTGCCAAACTTCTTCACTGTCAAAACACGGTTAAGAGTATAACATGCCGCGTAAATAGCTTCGTTCCAGAACATGACTGGAAGATTTGAATCCGCAAGCATAGTTCTCGCCGTCTCTATTAGAGTCCTGTTCTTTCTCTCTGCGACACCGTTCTGCTGGGGTGTATACGGAGCACTATATTCATGATGAATTCCTTTGTTTGCACAAAGATCCTCCATCTGAGCGTTTTTGAACTCCGTCCCATTGTCACTCCGGATTCGTTTGATCTTTAGACCATATATATTTTCCAGACGTGTAAACAGAACCTTCAGGTTATCAAAAGTGTCGCTTTTCTGATGCAAGCACATTACCCATGAAAATGTTGAATAATCATCAGTCACCACAAGACAGTACAACTCCCCTGCATGACTTTTGCGTCTGACTGGACCGAATAAGTCCATATGCAAACGTTCAAATGGTAGCTCAACGGAATTGACTTTCTTTGGTCTTAGGGATTGTTTGTGCTGCTTTCCCTTTTTTCAACTAACACACTTGTCGTTTAAATGGAAGTGTTTCACATTAACTCCCGTGACAAGTTCATTCTTCACTAACTGGTTCATCTTTCGCAAATGGATGTGTCCCATTCTCCTGTGCCACATAATGGATTCTTTTTCTGTAGCCTTAGAGAGGAAACACGTGACTTGGCCATGGGTGGTCATTGCTTTGGACATATCGAGAATATACAAGTTGTTTACTCTCGGTGCCTTCAGCATCACCCATTCTTTCGGAAGCTCAAACCCAGGTTTCAAGATGTAGCAGGATTTGTCATCAAAATACACAGAAAATTGTTTATCACAAATTTGACTAACACTGAGCAGATTATAGTCTATCTGTTTCACGTATGATATCCGCTCAAATGTCACGACCCCATTGCTTACACTACCCTCCATCGTAATGTAGCCTCCCTTATTACCAGCAAATGCCACATAACCTCCGTTAATGTTTTTGATATCAAAGAGTAGCGTGAGGTCCCTTGTCATGTGACCAGAAGCTCCACTGTCAACAATCCATAGGCTGCTAACAGGGCCAGCTGGAGCTTCCTGCACATATAAAGTAGAGCAGTTAGATCTTTCGGGGGACCCAAGCCTGTTTGGTCTTGGGTCTTTGAACGGGTTGTTTCAAAGATTCTTTCAATTCACAAACATCTTGGGTTAACTCAACCCCTTTCTTCTCACTTACAACTTTCTTTTTCTCACTCTTCTCATTCTGTGAAGTAGAGGCTCCTTCAGATTCCTTAGATGACCAAGATTGCTCAGATCTTTTCAAGATCCGGATCTGAGATTTTGAAGTCTCAGTCGGTTTCTTTACTTCATCTTTAAATGCAACCTTTTTGGTTACCTTCTCTGATTTAACAGAGACAGGTCCAACTGCTTGTTTTCCATTAGGTTTAGGAGCAACCTTTTTGTTATCAGCAGTTGAGTTCATCACAGGTTTCTTAGCAGATTTTTCAGTGGTTATCCGGTTGCGCTTATCATACGTCATCGGACGGTTTTCCCTCTTGTTATAAAAATTGTTTTGATTATGATAAGATTCTTGCTGAGGGAAATACCGTCTTTGTGAATAACCGTAGTTGTCAACCGGATAATCATGATATTGCCTCATCTCCACCTCGTGCCTTTTGTGTCGTACGTACGGGCAGGCGGCAAGTAAATGTCCCCGTTCCCCGCACTTATAACACGCACGGTATTCCTCATAGTTTTCTTTGATCGGCGACTTGGAAAAGCTAGCAATGGGATATCGATCGACCACGCATTGTTTCCTTAAACTCTCAGGAGCTGGGTCCTTCGAGTAAGTCGGTTCAATAAAACTGTTTGCTTTATCAACAGGCATAACAAATTGTGTGACATTGACCTTGGCATCTTTATCCGAATAAATTTTATCTAAAATTTCTTGAGGAATGTCATTGGTTCTTTCAAATTTTGGAAACCAAATCGTACTTTCCTGCAAGATCTTTTCAATTTTTGAATAATTGACAAACTTAATCGGATATTCATCATCGGACAAAATCTTATCGGAGCCTTGCATCCGATAGAAGATTTTGACAGGTTTGTCACACGATTCGTTGCTCATTTCATTAGATTTTTCAGATTTAAGCTCATTTTTCTTTTCAACCGGTTTCACCACATTTTTCTCAGATTTAGTTTCATTTTTCTTTTCTACCGGTTTAACAACATGTTTCTCAATTTTCTTTACCTCTTTCTTTTCAAAACACTTACCAACAGACTTTTCATTTTTCTTTACCACATTCATACGATGAGCATTTGCCATTGGATGAATGATCTGAGACGGTGAGACAGGCTCAGTAGTGATTATGTGATTTTCATTAGGGATATCACTTTCATTTTCAACCGTCTCAGATGGTTCATCTTCTTCATCTGAATCATCAGCAGCGACCACACCCTCATTATTTCCAAGTACTGGTCTCACATCAGAATATGGATCCCCGACACTGGAAGTGTTAGGCTCGTTTTCTGATGTTGAGTCAGAATTGACTAAAGTCTCCAGTGGTATAGCATGTAAGTTGTGATTCTCAAACAATACCGGAGATGGGACTGCCTTATAGTTTGCACTATTCGACTGGGAGGGTTCTTCTATGATATGGTCAACTACATATGCTATGTGCTTGTAACTCTCTAACTTCTTGTTTACTTTTTCAGCAAAGCACTTGATGGTTGCCATTTCCAATTTAGTGTTTTCCATTTCATTGATGTAATTATTAATGGCAAGTTGTTTAATTGACAATGTCTTTTTAAGTTCAGACACATCCTTTTTATAACCATCAAGAACTTTGTTGAAATCTTTTAAATCTTTTTGATAAATCTGACAGTTGATTTTGGCACTCTCAAGTTGGACCTTGAGAAGCTTATTTTCATCAGTCAGCTTTTCAAAATCAGCACATTTATCACATTTAACACACACTTGAGATTGAGATTCAGAACTTACCGGTTTAGGAGGTTCTGTCATGGCCATCAAAGCGAAGTGAGCTTCCTTCCCTGCGAAGAATTTGGAGTAGTCAATCTTGGTGCACGCATCATCCACCATACATGACTTGCGTGTCATCAGGAAATCAGCTTCAGCTAGCAGTTGGTCAATGTCATCATCTAGTGAATTCACACTAGCCTCTGAATCAGATTCACTCTCCATATCCGAGTAAGCTGAATCGTAGTGGTCTCCAACATCCGTGACAGAATCAAGAATCATCCCCGATTTCTTGTCTTCACTCTCAGCAATCACATCCTCATTCACTTCCTCAATTTTCAACTCTGACACTTTTTCAATCACAACCTCCTCTTCAATCTCCTCATTCTCATCCAAACTCATCTGCTGTGCCAAACAAGCCACGTTCCCAGCAGTAATCTCCTCCACCCCCAATTGCATACCCGTCCAATCAAAACCTTCATCCTTTTGGATCACAAGTGCTTTGTTTTGGTTTTGTGTGTTAGGTGTAGAGATAGGAACAATAGTTCGGTTTGGATTTTGTTGAGGTTGGTTTTGAGTTGTGGATTGTCTAGTGTTGGTATTTTGTTGACGGTTCTGATAATTGTTTTGGGGTTGAAAGCTTGAGATGTTAGGACTGTTGTATGACACTTGATTTTGGTTTTGATTTTGTCTGTTTTGGTATGTTGAATTGAACGGGTTTCGATTACCTTGCTGTGCTGGCTGTGTGCACTCTCTTTTAAAGTGACCCTTCTCTCCACAATTAAAGCATGTAACTTTTGCTTTGTTGAATCCGTATGTGGTGTTGGGAGAAGTTGAGAGGTCAGTTCTGCCAGTCTTCTGAATAAAGTCAGTGGCTCTCCTCATTATGCTCGCAAAAGCCCACTGAATGTCCATTAGCTCCATCTCCTCTTTGTCGATTTGAGCGTAGTCTTCATTGGTGAGATTGTTGTTTCCAATTTGACTCGCAACCAAACCGTTGTAAGAAGCAACCATAGCAGATACAAGAGCAACATGCTGTTGAGCAATTTCAACAGTCACATTGTTAAGGTTTGAGGTCTCTAACACAATCGGGTTTTGACTTGATTGTGCTTGAGTAATCTGCATCTGATTCATGTGAGGAGGATATGGTTGTTGTTGTTGAGGTTGACTTGATGTGTAGCATGCATCTTGTTGTAATGGTGAAAAAGGTGGAATAAAGTTTGATGTTTGATAAGGTTGTTGTGTGTATGATGGTGTGTAAGATGAAGTTTGGGCAAGGTAGTTGATGGGTGCTTTTGTGGGTTCAACAACATTGGATACACATGCTATGTGAGGAGCAACATTAGAAGTTGTGCTTGAAGCAGAAAGAGAGTTAGATGTACCACTCACATATAGATCAGGATTCTGTGGAATTTGAGCTCTCTTAGCTTTTCTCTTTTCCTCCATCTCTTTGTTTTCCAGCTTTTGAATGAACTCGTTAATAGTCCAATACTGGTATGCATCCTTCTCCTTCAACACTTCAATGTGTTGGTTCCAGTAGGGTGGTAAAGCATCAGCAAATTTATCTACTAATTCTGACATTGGTATGCTGATCTCATAGCTCGACAGTTCAGTGAGCAAATGGCAATACCGTGGAACCAACTCTTTTAGGGTCTCATTACCCATGTAACTGAAGTTTTCAAATTCCTTCCGAAGCTCTTCCATCCTCAGCTTCCTTGTCTTCTCATTTCCATCATGTCGATTTCTCAGCATATCCCATAGTTGTTTGGATGTTGTACACGATCCAAACTGATGCAATAAATCAGTGTTGATCGCCTGGGATAGCTGAGAGAATGCCTTCTTCTCTATCGCAAACCTCTTCTTCTCATCATCCGCCAAATTCTCCAAAGGTATCGGTTCTCCAGTATTCTCCAGAATAGGAGCAACGTAACCCTTCACAATCATTTGCCATGCCTCGGCTCCCTCAAGTCCTTGTCCCTCAACATGGATCTTAAACTTCGTCTTCCAAGTATTGTACTCCTTCATGTCCATTAGCTTTGGTGGACGATTGCCACTTCCAGAGGATAGATCATGAATAAGAGTGGATATGGCATTGGTCGTCTGCGAATGAACTGCTGCTGCTGCGACTCCCCAATAGTTGTCAATTGGTTGTTGTAATGGTTGAACAACTTGTTGAGGAGCCGAACTAGTCATTGCCATATAATTGATTGGCTGTGATGGTTGACTAGTCTTCTGGGCTGCAACGGACCACGGATCTTGTGTTGTCTGCTGTTGTGGTGCTTGAGTAGGTCTAGGCGTTGTTGGGACGTTCCACATCTTGTCCTGCAAACGATTAAACAAGAAAAGATTAGAAATGTTTTAAAATAGGATGTTCCTTCGTACAGTCGGACGTGCGAATGAGAAATAAAGTTCTCCTTTGACCGTTTTGATTGATACGAATGTGGACTAAAATAACAAAATCTCCTTCGACCGCTTTCGTCTCTCTTTCGACCGTTCTTCTGCTCCTTCGACCGTTTGATCAGACGAAGGTGATGCAACTGGACGAATGAACAAAATAAGCAATCAAAGTCTACTTTCGACCACTATAACACCTCCTTCGACCACAAAATCCCTCGTTCGACCCAAATAAATTCCACTTTCGACCAAACTCTCTCTTTCGACCCCTGAGATTTCAAAAACGGTTATTCTTTGAAAATCCGTTAATTTTGATCATGTTTATCAAATGTTGATGGATTTTGATGATCTAAATCAGGTTTTGAATCGGAATTGATTTGGAACAACTTTTAATGAAGAGAATTATCCAATTAAACCTCAAAATCAAGTTGTAATCAATCAAAATCTTATCACATCAGTTTGTTCATTGAAAACAGAAACTTTTTGACCAAAATTGGGTCCAAATCAACTGAGAAACTATTAATTTATGGTTGTTTGATCCAGAATGGCTCTGATACCACTTTGTATGAGCGTGAAAGGATTGTATAACAACAAAGAATGATCAAACAAGTTAGTTTTAGGTGCGGAAACCCTAAAACTATCACAAAATAATAGTCAAACGGATTAAAACACACAGATCATCATTTTCAAAGGTTTTTCATTAATTAATCACTCGATTACACGTTGAAATATAGTTACAATCAAGGTATGAACGATAAACGAGTTAAACAAAACACTAGAGAGAGTTTCAGAAAGTGGAGGGAATAATAATGACCAAAAGTTACATTCAAAAATCAAACTTGTCTATTTATAGACTGCACATTCGCCCAAATTGATTGTGCGAATGTGCAGGTTCGCCCAAAACATCTGGTCGAACCAAGTTCTACAATAAAGTAAAATCACATTCGTCCGTGTCTTCTACCTTCGCACCTTTTATCTTCCTTCGCACCTACAAAAAGTCTCCTTCGCACCAACTAAAACTCTCCTTCGCACCAACGATATTTACCAAAACATATGTGTTGTTCAATCCGAAGCACTAGTCGCACTTTTGCATCTACACTGCCTTGATAACTTCATCCCAAGATTCGGGGATTCTGTCCTTGCCGATAAGACATTTCATGAGGTCTTCATTGTTGACTCCTTGGAGGAAACCCGCGAGTGTGAGAGTTCCTCACCACGCATGATTTGCAACGCCTCTCTGTTGTAGTGGATGATGTAGTTCTCTATCGATTCGTTGTCTCGGCATTGACACAACAGGATGTGGGCCTTTTCCTTCTTGTGCTTTCTCCGGTGAGAGAAATGAAACGAGAACTTTGCCAGGAGATCATCCAAGTTGCAGATTCTGCCCGCTGGTAGATTCTCAAACCAGACTCTCACGGGGCCTGTGAGAGTTTACGCAAAGAGATGGCACCAGACTTGCATGGGCCAGTTCTCGGCACTTGCCGGTGTTCGGAAGTCATGAACATGGTCATCCGAGTCGCGGATGCCATCATACTTCCCGATGCTGCTCGGAAGTTTATCCTTGGCTGTGATAGGTTCCAGGGCCACGCACGAGCAAAACTTGGACTTCTTTGCAAGGTCTTTTGGTTGGTAGGGCTTGACTAAATCATCATCATCCTCTGCGTATGCAGTGGATTCATAACTTTATTCCTCATCTGAGGGAGCGTAGCCCTGGCAGGAGTATTTTTACCATGGTCTCCACTATGACTCCCTTGATTGTTGTCTTTTTGAAGGCGGCTAGAAGTTTTGTTCCTATGGCTTGGCTCTTGACCCGGGGGATAGGACCAAAGCTGAGGGTCTTCTAGATTTGTTTTTTAGCCATCTACATCATTTTCTGCTGATAACAAGCAGTGACTCTTGCTTGTTCTCGGAAGAGCCAATCGTTGGGTCTTTGTTGTCTTCATCTTGGTGTGCCCATTGGCCACTTTGTCCGTGGTAGTCACCAGTGCTGGCTACATAGGTGTGAGCCGTCTGATTGGCCACCTCGGTGATGGTGTCTGGGGTTTCAACTTCGTTACCCTCGTCATAATCATCCTCAATGACGGGGGCGTCGACGTTGAACTTTGAGGGTTTCCGGTTGCCATGTGTCTAGCTAAATGATGGATTGGAAGGTTGCTCTAGCCGGTATGGATGGCACCAATGAAGAAACAATAGTCTAACATCCAATTAAAGAAGCTAAACCACTGTTGTTGTAGGATTAATCCTTTGCTAGATATCACGGCTGGAGAGTGGTGGGAGTGAGGATGACCTGAAACAACACAAATAAAATAAGTGGGAGGCGACTGCTAGGAACCGAAGTCAAAACCAACGTACATACACAAAAATGGAGTCGACCTTAGTGTGTTCCTTAGGGTTTTCTGAACGGCATATCCAAGGAGGTGAAGCCCTCCTTAAATAAGTTCCACGCGGGCCTCTAACATTAACCCTTAACCTACCCACTAGGCCGAGACCCAGTTAAAGGCTTACCTCCACACTGGCCCACCATTAGTAGAGGATATAATGTTATATTATATTGTATAAATCATATATATATATATATATATATAAAGAGAGAGAGATAGTACCCTGCATTCAGCGTGGCGATGTGCCATTAGTGGATGTCTAGGGCTTGGACACGCGTCATCCGCTCGTAGGTGGTAGGCCTGACGCGCCCTGATTGGCTGATTTCTCTTTGTCAATTGTACCTCTGTCTCCTATGTTGGTGGTCAATAGTGGAGATCGTTGGTGAGCTGGCCTTGTGTAGTCTCATTGGTTGACGCGGATGGAAACTGCACTTGTTGTT
Organism: Ambrosia trifida; assembly: GCA_028751855.1. Classification (NCBI taxonomy): domain Eukaryota; kingdom Viridiplantae; phylum Streptophyta; class Magnoliopsida; order Asterales; family Asteraceae; genus Ambrosia; species Ambrosia trifida. Next base: position 140,945,482 of record CM054123.1, read on the forward strand.
TCTTGTGCGCATGGCGCGCACGCGTGTTGACAGGTCTGACCCTTTGGCGGAGCTTCCTGATTGGTCTCATGTCACTATTAGTTGTACAATCTGCTCCCTACATCCATAAACAGACGTTGGGATTTGCCTTCCTGGCGTCCGTTGGTTGGTTGGACCCGTGCGATAATCTCTGCCACGCGTCCCTTCGCTGTGATTGGCTCATACATGGTTGTATGTTGTACCTTTTGTCTTCCTCGTTCCCATGTAGCTTTGTATGCAAGCACTCATGGAAGATGTGTCGGAAGTGACCACGCAGTCGTGTAATGGTGTAACCCACGCATCCGCGAATTATCTTGGTTTGGCCTTTTTTGGCTATAGGTCGTTCAACGCGCCCAAATTAAAACCATATGAAAGAAAACGTAAAAGCATAATATGTAATTTAGGTGTATGCCCAAGACCCCAAATGCAGTGAAGTGTGCAGTGCTTTCTAATCGTGGCACCGGAAGCTAACTACCTGCAAAAGCATGTATATCGTGGGTCAACAAACAATGTTCGTGAGTTCATAAAGTAAAGAAGGTGAGTAAGTAAATGCGCTGGTTTCCAAAACCACGTAACCAAGTAAAAGCGTAAGTAATTAAGTTGGTTCAAAAACCATGTAACCACTAGTTCATCGCATGCCAAGGGTAGCTAACCCATTCATGATAACTAACACCGATATACCGATCTACTAATGTACGTGTTGTCACAAATGTGAGCAGTTTGCCTTGCATCATTGCCTATCAACAATGATAATCTGTTAAGTTATAGTTCACTCCCGTGCTCTCCCGAGCCGGTGTGAGGTTTGTCAGACCTAATAGCGCTATCAACTAATAACCCGCTTGCCATAACCCGACAACTCATTCGGTATGTGAAGGACTTACAGTGATAGTGTTGGTTTAGTTCATCAAGGACAAAGTTTGCGAACTAGCAAAACCCGACCCACACAAGGAGTCAAAACCCGACCCACACAAGGAGTCATAGCACCCCAAACCCGGGATGTGAAAGTAGTCCCGAACCGGACTAGAAAAAGTTAAGTACGTTGTCTCAAACCTGAGACGCATGATTTTGAGAAAAGAGTAGTGAAACTCACCTTAGTATGCAAGCAAGTAAATCCAAAATCCAAAGTAGGGTGTGCTACCGACTCTCTAATATATGTGTCACTAAGTGAGTATATGTGTAATACCATTACACCATATAACCCGTTTGTCCAAGACGTTTAAATGTTCAAAATCATGTAATGGACACCTAGTGATTCTACATGCATAAGTAAACCCTACGGATCCGTTGGTGAATATGTTGGTTATCATTAGTTTTACATTTCTTATGCATCTCATATAAGTGTCCATTCAAGTACATGTCAAATACATACCACATAGGACTCCAATTAGTCACATAAACTCTTATTACACAATCTGCGTTTTCAGGACAGATTATGCGCCATGAAAACTAATTTATTAAAAATACTTATCCAGTGAGTTAGACAAGCAAAATTTTACAAAAGATTCTAGGGCGTCTACTGGACAAATCCATATTTTTAGTTTGTGATAAAACCTTGTACAAAAATTATGAAAATTCACGGAACATAGCTACATTCAGAAAATACACACAACAGATCAGTTTAGTAGAAAAATTTCCAAAAATCGTGTATTCATCCAAACGGGATGAATCCACTTGGAAAATCCGAGTTATTCCATTGTTAACCTACTGTCCAAATTTCATAACTTAATTCCTTGTAAACCTCGAGTTATGATTGTTTAAAGTTGACTCAGCTTGTTAATCCAAAAATTGGATATGACCTTTATTCAAAGAAAATTCCAAACACTATTCAAACGACGTCCAAATCAATCGATTTTACCCATTATGAAAATCTAAGACCAGGTATAATATAACCATGCAAAGAAATCATCAAAACCAACATGTTTAAGTCACGTAACAGACCCTACAATTCGACCTAAACATTCTGTCCAGATTTTAATCATGCAACATTATCAATTTTATCAAACCCTAGTTGCATATTATCAATCAATAACACCAAATAATCATCATACAACATTAATAAGAGCCACTTCTGATCAAAACCCTAATTATACATCATAAACATCATCATTCATAAACCCTAGAAGTCTAAAACATTAAGAACATGCATATTCATGCAACCTATCAATTACTAATCGCATAAGATTATGTTTAACCCATTCAATCTTTATAGACCTCAAGGTTTAATCTTTATGAAAACATTTCAGACCTGGACAAACTTAGTTATAAGGTTTTATAACATATTAAGGAAGATTAAAACACAAAAGATTGAATGTTATACCGCAAGCTCTTCAAAACAATCAACCGAATGCTCTCCAAGCTTCCCGATTGATGTTCTTGCGCCTTAGCAGGTGTTAGAGGTTGATATTTTCGTAAAAGGGCAGTAGGGAGCGATTAGGGTTTGAGCTTAGGAGGTACAAGAGGCTTAAGGTTGCTTAAATACAAGTTTAAGTCGGTTTGGTGAAGTCTGTCACCCGCGCGGCCGCTCAGAGGGAGTGAGCGGCTGCTCACTCCTCTTCGGCCCGCACCGGGTGGCCTGCTTCATTGTATAGCGTGTTTTCTTCGATGTTTTCACTATTTTGGACCATAATAAGTGTATCCCCATGTGTTAAGACCCCAACCATCCTAATGGCCCACCTTTAACTATTTTTATTAACGTATTCGGTTTAAGTTCACGTAATCATATACAGTTTGCACATAGTTTCACAGAGTATCATAGAAGCACGTAATTGCAACCAATCTCAATCAATTAACTCACAATTATTTAACTTCATTGTTCACCAACGTCCGAGGTTCACTAATCATGTATATAGTCTGGTAATTCCCCGAATTACCACTTCATGCAGTTATTAACCTATAACTGTGCAACGTGTGTCCTATCTAGCTAACCCTAGTTAAGTGTAATGCAAGGAATGTAACTAGAGTTTAGTTAAAGTGAGAACCTGAAATTGCGGGGTATCACATAATTAATGGTCATCACGTATACCAAAAACCCGAGCATAATAACGAACCACACAAAAATAAAAAGGCTCAAACTACTAACTTAGACTCATAATATAACAACAAACAAGAAGACGTACCTGCTTGGCAAAATGGCGGTGAATGGTGGTAGAACCAAATGGGTAGAAAGAAAAAAAATTGTTGGGTCTGCTGACCTGGAGAAGAACAGATGATTGGAAAGCCAAAATATACTACTCAGTTGATCCTTAGAAATAAACAGCATTTACAAGATACTTCTCCCAAAAGACTGTTGACCCTAACATCTGTTCAACCCAAACAACTACTGTGACAACTTCTGCTACAAAGGACTGTTGCATAACAACTGATAGAGAACAACTGCTGATCAAGTGCTGAAGACTAAAGGTCTGTTGGAGCCAACAACACTTAGGCTCCAACAGATGATACAAGACCATCAGAGTTTTCTTAACAGCAGTTTACCTTTCAGAGTTTTACAATGTAACAGTAGTTTGTATATAGCAGATGTTTTATGTTTGTTATTATGTTAGAGGTCGCTGTCTTAGGTGACGTCATCTTAGATCATCAGTGGTTTAGATTTGTCTATAAATAGAACAGTGCTTGTACAGTTCTATTTATCACTCAAAACATTCTCTCAGACAAACATTCACAGAGTGATCAGGCTGATGGGGAGTACTTGTATAATTGACTGCAATCATTAGATTTATGAAAGCTTTCGATTAGAAAACATTTATTCTCCTGTTTTGATTTATAGTTTATTATTCCGCTGCACTTTCCATTTATAATTCACTACGTTCATCACATCTTTACTTAAACAAATCAAAACAATCAAACTCAGATCCTAACAATTGGTATCAGAGCTTGGTCAATTAAATTCGATCTAACAAATCAATTTAATATAAACAGATCAGCTCACAATTATTGATATCATTTGTTTGTCGGATTGAAAACAGAGTAATAGTTTATTTTCGATTCAACCGTTTGTAAATAGACTTTGTTTTTGAAAAATCAGAGAATGGCTTCAATCAATCACGATCCACACAACACTAGCAGGAACAACAAGCCACTGATGCTTGTCAAATCTCAATACAATATCTGGCAACAACGGATGTGCCATGTTCTAGCTCAACAGAACACTGGGTGTTGGAAGTCGGTTATCTTCGGACCACATGTTCTGATGGTGCCGAGTACTAAAGATCCCAAGGTTCAAGAGCCTAAGAAACTTGAAAACTACTCTGACCAGGATTTTCAAAAGATTGAGTTAGATGCCAAGGCTTTCAGTATTGTGGCCATGGCTCTACCAAATGATATCTATGCTGGGCTGTTACACTGTAACAGTGCAAACGAGTTGTGGGATGCACTGAAAGAACAATTTGGTGGGACTGAAGAGGTTATTGAAAACAACTGTGAAAAACTTAACCAACAATATGAAACATTCAGTCATGTTAAAGGGGAGTCATTAACTCAACAATTTGAGAGGTTTAACTGTCTCATTAGTGAACTAAAACTGGTTGGTCTAACTTACCCATATTCAACTTTGAACCATAGGTTTTTAAGATCACTACCAGATAAATGGGACACTATTGCTATAGTTATGAGAAACTCAATTGGATTCAAGGACCTATCACTGACCCAGCTTCATGGTAAGCTCTTGACCTATGAGAGAGAGCTTAACAAGAAAAAGAAGCTCCAGGACTCTGGAAAAGTGTTTGATTACTATGTGTTTGGTAATACAACACTTTTGGGTCATGATGAGGTGCCTGGTAATAATAAGGATCAGAGTTATGATCATTTCATTGACATAACTTCAGGTTTTAACTCTGATTCTTATTCACCAAACTATGCTTTTACAGCAAGTGGTGGTGATATCCAGGCATCTGATAACATATCCTTTGAGTGTGATGACTTGAAATACTTTGACCCTGATGATTTGGAAGAAATGGACATCATGCACCAATTGGCCCTTCTCAGCGTAAGAACTAACAATGTTTACAAGAAAACTGGGAGAAGGTTTCCGGGGTTAACTGGCAGGTCAAAAGTGGGGTTGGATAAATCAAAGATTAAGTGTTATAAATGTCATAGACTTGGTCATTTTGCTAGGGAATGTAGGAGTCAACATGGTACACCTATGATTACCTATCCAAATCAAAGGCCACAGACCAACACTTATCAAGTTTCCAATAATACCCCTGGACCAAATGTGCAAAATACTGCTCATTTTGCACAGTCCTCAAACATTGTTCCTGTCCAGTATGTCCAAACCACTGTTCCTCAGATCCACTATGTGCAAACCCCAGTTGCTCAAGCACCAGTGCCAATGACTGTTGCTCCACCCTCTACTCCTGCAGAGACCAGTCAATAGAGTTTCTTCACAAGGCTTTGTTGATTGGAGCAGTCTACTAGATGAGTTGACAGATGAAAATTTTGCACTAGTTGCCAAAGCTGAAAATGAACCAGGGTGCATATGATGATTGTGAGTGCAAGTGTGATTGTGCATTGATGGCTGCTGCTAAGGTATCTCCTCAAATCCTTAAAGATTTGTGTTCTGACAAATGTGTAATAGCATTTGCTAATATCAAAGAGGTAAATGAAAACCTTAGGAAGAAAATTTTAGATGATGAAGTTCAATTTGAGAAACTTTCAAAAGAGTTAAAATCAAAATTGACTGAAAAAGAATCTGAAATAAGTAGCTTAAAACATGAAGCAACTATAAACAAAGACCAGCTCCAAACTATGATAACTAAATATCATAGTTGCAAAAGTGAGCTTGAGTCCACCCAAGTTGAATGTGAGAAATGGGTGGAATCATGTAAAGGTTTTAAGATGCTCCTCAACAATCAAACCAAAAGTCATGTGAAGTTTGGTTTTGGTTTTGAAACCACTGCTCCAGCTTTTAAAAACACTGACAAAAGGGATCAAAAGTTGGTTGAGGTAGTACCAACTAATTTGAAGGGTCAAGAGATTAAAATCACTGAACCTAATGGCAAGAAAATTGTTCTTGAAAACCCAGAAGGTTCCTCATCATTCACTGAATTTGAAAAATATGAATTTAAACCTACTTGGTCTGATGAGTGTGGTACTCTTGAGAACTTCAAACCTGTTGAATTCAAAACTTCTGATGGTAAGAAAGCACCACAGGCAAAGGTCATTCCCTTGATAGATCTTCTAGCAGATGATCAAACATCTGTTGAAAAGAAGACTGAAAAAGGGAAAAAGAAAGAAAAGTCTGTTCACTTGTTCTGTGATTTCTGTGAAAAGAAGAATCATGTCACTAAAAACTGTTTTCATCTAAAAGCATATAATATCAACAAAGGAACAAGTGTGTGTGATTCTAAGACCACATGCTCAATATGTGGTAAGAAGAATCACAAAACCAAAGAGTGCCTGCATCTTAAAAATTTTGATGTCAAAATACAAGAATACAAGGCTAAAACTCTTGAAAATCAAGTGGTGAGTACTTCAAAAGGAAAGACCAAACAGGCTTTTGCTCCAGTTCAAACATCTGTTACCAAAAAGTTAGAAACATCTGCTTCCAGGGATGTTCAAGGAACAGATGCTCCACCCACCAACAAGTACCCAAGGGGATATGGACAACCACCTTGTCATAATCTGTCACATGTTTATGAAGAACCCAAAAGGACTTCTAAACCAAGAGTGAACAGAAATCCCTATGGATACTATCATCTGTCAGGAAGTGATTAAACAACTGTTGCACCAAGTGTTGACATCCAAGCACTGGCAAATGGTCAGCAACAGTTGTTGAACTTGATTCAAAAACTAGTTCAAACCACTGATCACCTTCCTAAGGTTGAGGCTGAAAAGTCTGTGGACCCATCCAAAGCCAACTTGGCTTTGGACACTCACCAAAACTAATTCATTACTGATGTGTAGGGAGCTTCTGCTTGTTTAGATAGTCTTTGGTATGTAGATAGTGGAAGCTTCAGGCACATGACAGGATGTAGAGCCCTTCTTCTGGACTTCTTAGCTCATGGAGAGGGTGATATATCCTTTGGTAATGATTCAAAAGGTAAGGTGTTGGGTTCAAGGACTGTTCAGGCTGGGAAACTCAAGTTTGAAAATGTCAATCTTATTGATAATCTTAAATTTAATCTTCTTAGTGTATCACAAATGAGTGACAAAGGGTATGGCTCATTCTTCACTAAGAAAAATTGTAAGATTATTGGGCCAGGAGTGGTGAAAAAGATTGATACCATCATTGCTGAGAGCAAAGCACAACTTGTTGCTCATAGGAGTGGCAATGTGTATGTGGTTGATATGTTAAAGGACAATCCTATGGAAAATGTCTGTCTGTTTTCTGCAGCCTCCACAAAAGAGAAAATTGTGGCATAGGAGACTGGGTCACACCAACCTTCAAACTATCAACTCACTCTCCAAACAAAGCCTTGTCAGAGGTTTACCATCAAAAGAATTGAAATGTGATGAGCATTGTGTATCCTGTTTAAAAGGAAAACAACATAAAAGCTCTTACAAATCCATTGATGAGTCCAAAACAAGTCAATGTCTACAATTGTTGCACATGGACTTGTTTGGCCCAGTTAAAATCATGAGTCTAAGAAGAAAAAGATTTTGTCTTGTCATAGTTGATGATTTTTCTAGGTTTACATGGACTTACTTTCTACACTCAAAAGATGAGACTGCAGGTATCTTGAAGGACTTTGTCACCAAAGTTGAAAAACAATATGACTTGCCAGTAAAAGTCTTTAGGAGTGACAATGGAACAGAGTTTAAAAATAAGGAATTGGATGATTTCTGTGTGTCAAAAGGGATTGTGAGGCAGTACAGCATCCCAAGAACACCAGAGCAAAATGGGGTGGATGAGAGGAAAAATAGAACTCTCATTGAAGCTGCAAGAACCATGCTAGCAGATTCTGGTTTGTCACTGTCCTTCTGGGCAGAAGCTGTAAACACTGCTTGCTATGTTCAAAACAGAGCTTTAATCAACCCAAGACATCAAAAGACTGCTTATGAAATTTTGTTCAAAATCAAACCATTAATCTCATTTTTCAAAATCTTTAGCTACCCATGTTTCATTTTAAATCTTAAAGATTCCATCTCAAAATTTGCAGCCAAAGTAGATTGTGGATATTTTCTGGGATATTCTTCTACTCCCAAGGCCTACAAAGTGTTTAACACAAGGACCAAGACAATAGAAGAAACTCTGAATGTAAAGTTCAATGAACTTTCATCCCTAAAAATCCCAGCAAATCCTGCTGAGTTGTTTGATTTAGATAAATTCAAATTTGAAGATATTACTGTCAAAACTAACAGTGCAGGTATTTCACAATCTCCACAACAAGACTACAGAACAGATGTTGTGATTCCAAGTCACTATAAAGTCTATTCTGCATCAGGGGAAGCAGCTGTTCAAAACACCTGTCAAAACTCTGCCATAGCTGAGTCAGCCACTGTTGGCCAGTCTTATCCTCAAACCACTGCTTCACCAATTACATCCACTGATCAATCATCTGTTGACAAAAGTCAAACCTCTGTTGACAAAAGTCAGTCCAGTTTCACACCACTTCGACCCGTTCCCCCACCTCCATTTCAAACAACTGTGGCACTACAGAAGTGCAAACAGATGTTACATCAACAGAGTCACCAAACCTCTGTCCTTCACCTCAAAATGCCATCATACCATATCAGGGAGATCTAATCTACCTAAGAGCTCATCCACCAGATCAAATCATTGGCAACATCAGAGAGGGTGTGCTCACAAGAAGCCAATCCTTAAATATCTGTCTTTTTGCAGGCTTTCTATCTCTCACACAACCTGTCAAGTACCAAGAGGCACTAAAAGACAACAGTTGGGTAGAAGCCATGCAGGAAGAGCTCCTTCAGTTTAAAAGACAACAAGTATGGGAACTTGTACCACTGCCAAAGGATGTTTGTCCAATTGGCACAAAGTGGGTCTTTAAAAACAAAACTGATGAAAGGGGTATAGTTGTCAAAAATAAAGCCAGGCTTGTGGTTCAAGGCTTTAGACAAGAAGAGGGGATAGACTATGATGAAACCTTTGCTCCTGTAGCTAGGCTAGAAGCTATCAGACTCTTCCTAGCCTTTGCTGTCAACCACAACATCAAGGTGTATCAGATGGACATCAAATGTGCATTCCTATATGGCAAAATTCAGGAGGAGGTCTATGTATGTCAACCACCTGGTTTTGAAGACACATTCCATCCTAATTATGTGTACAAGCTTAACAAAGCTTTGTATGGATTAAAACAAGCACCTAGGGCCTGGTATGAAACTCTTTCCACCTTTTTCTTATCCATTGGTTTCACAAGAGGTAAAATTGATAAAACCTTATTTTTAAAATGGAGAAGGAAAGACTTAATGATTGTTCAAATATATGTGGATGACATCATTTTTGGATCCACATGTAACAAAATGTGTGAAGAGTTTAGGGAACTCATGACAGCAGAGTTTGAAATGAGTGCTATGGGTGAACTTCAGTGCTTCCTTGGTCTCCAAGTGAAGCAGCTGCAAAATGGCACATTCATTCATGAAAACAAATATGTAAAGAATTTGTTAACTAGATTTGAGATGAATGACTGTAAGCCATGCAGTACACCCATGAGTACAGTCAAGCACCTCATTATTGATGACAAGGATGAACTGGTTGACCAGACACATTACAGATGTATGATTGGGTCTTTATTGTACTTATCTGCATCTAGGCCAGACATTATGTTTGTCACTTGTGTTTGTGCAAGATCCCAGGCTTCACCCAGAAAGTCAAACCTTAATGCTGTAAAAAGGATATTCAGATACCTAAAAGGTGCTCCCACACTTGGTATCTGGTATCCTGCTAATGGAAACGTTGAGCGTTCAGGTTATTCAGATAGTGATTTTGTTGGCTGCCATACCACAAGGAAGTCTACATCAGGAGGGTGCCAGTTTCTAGGGAATGCCTTAGTCTCATGGCAAAGCAAAAAGCAAGCAGCTGTCTCAACTTCAACAGCTGAGGCTGAATACATTGCTGCTGCAAGCTGTACAGCCCAACTCATGTGGTTTCAAAATCAACTGCTGGATTTTGGGATAACTGCACTAAAGACTCCACTCATGTTGGACAGTCAAGCTGCTGAAAATATCATCAAAAATCCAGTATCTCACTCTACCACAAAGCACATAGACATCACATCATTTTATCAGAGATAGCTATGAAAAAGGTTTCATTTCTCTGCACCCTGTTCTAACAGAGGATCAGTTGGCAGATGTGTTAACAAAAGCTTTAGACACATCTACCTTCACAAATCTGATTTCTAGAATTGGTATACTAAACATGGATTAAAACAACAAAAATGTTTTAAATAAAAACATTAAAATGTTTTAGAAAAATCAAAATTCATCCTTAAAAATAGCATTATGGTTGAAAAAATCTGTTAAGGATAAAACAACCACTGTTTCATCCATTCTATCCACTGTTTGTTGAAAATGTTTCAGAAAAATCAAAATTCATCCTTAAAAATAGCATTATGGTTGAAAAAATCTGTTAAGGATAAAACAACCACTGTTTCATCCATTCTATCCACTGTTTGTTGAAAATCTGTTTCAAATATCTGATCAGATAAAACAACCACTGTTTGGTTGAAAAATCTGTTTCAAACCTCTGATCAGATAAAACAACTGTTTCATTTTATATAAATATATATATATATATATATATAAAACCAAGTGCTGTTAGCATCAGCACTTTGGTATGACAATAGCTGGTTGCATCAGATCTTTGGTAACAGTTGTATGCCACTGATGAGTGGTT